>JAUELF010235239.1:0-13117 GCA_031471495.1 Clinocardium nuttallii
AGTACTGGTTTGTTTACCCAGGGATCATGAATAATTAAATTTAAATGCGCGCTAAATGACCTTAGCTGTCAATGCGCGATACAACAATATACATTCATTCATTCATTAGAAAGGTTGAATTTGAAAGAGCATGACAAAAGATTGGTTGATTGATTTGGGATAACCACCCCCGTTTTCAACAAGATAACGGCGACAAGTTCCCCCACCCATGTGTGTTCTTGCCTTCCCATACCCGTATTCTACACAATAGACTTTTCAAACGACTGACTGATTGTCCACATTGACAGTTAGCACATTGGTGGATGACAAATAACGCTTGTCACATTGCTTTTGTAAAACGTTGGAAAGAAAGTTGGCCGGCCTTGGGTTCGAACTTAAAACTTCTGGATTGACAGGACGCGTCGCTACCGACTGAGATACCGGGGCTCGGCTGATAAGAATATTTTACCAGATAATCTCATCGTGGATCGTCAACCGAACTTTCAGTTTTAATTACATTGTCGCCCAGATACGACATAAATAATTGTTATCTTATTTGGACATTTACATTTGACATTTTCAATTAAAATGCCCATTTTCACTCTTATTTCGAACGTTTATTTTAACGTTTACATTTTCTCCTGATAGAAACTCTCTTTGCAAATAAATTGAAATACACTAAATTATACCAGTGTGCTAAATAATGTCGTGAATACCCGGTGGAAAACGGGAATTTATCTGCGATTCACTATGTTTTTGCAAACTAAAATAAAAGCACTGAGAACTCTGACGTCCTTGTGGCGGCAGGAAGGTTAGAGGAAAAGGAAGAGAAGGATAAATGTGAAAAGCAGCTAATGTTTATGCATTTATGTTAAGAATTTGAAAGATCATATCAAAAATAGTAAATATTATGAAACCGACAATTGGAAAACGGGAGAACCTTGTTGGCCCTATATTACTCGCCTGGATGCAAGAGCTAACAAGTATACACATCTAAGACATGACAACTCAAAGGAAAATTTGACAGCAGGTTAAGGCAGAAACATTTTAAAATTTCTGCCTTATTATATTGAGCAAATATCTATGTTAAATCAACTTCCATCACGTAGTTTCTGTGTGTTTTACAAAGTGCACCCACTCGAGCAAAATTGGTGGAGGTTCAGATAGATTCAATCAAGGAACATTTCAGAGAATTAATTTTAAGATCCGGCAAGGCTATTTTTTCTAACAAAAAGTATTTAATAGTTTTTCTTTTTGTGGCCATGCCAACAAGTTGTGTTGTGAATTGAATTATGACTGTGAACAACAGTAAACGTTGGGCTATGCAAGGAACGTCCATACCAAGTGTTATCAACTTGCAGCCAGTGGTTTGGGCGGAGAGCTACGGACAGTAAGTGAGTCCAATAGATCATCTAGAGCATTTTGCTTCGGTGATCTAAAAAACTCGTAAAAATGATGAATGTAATTTAGCGTAGTATTGGGTATACTAGAAAATGTGTATTCATCTGGATCCAGAAACTAACCCAATGAACACATTAAAAAACATATACTATTGCTTACAACTAGTTACAGAACAAGGTGAATGAATGAACAATAAGAAGTTTCACAAAGAGCAATATACTGCACACCATAGGCATACCATCATCATGTATCCGTTATGGATTGATTGTGTCCACTTTTACAGACAGAGCGGAAAACAGTGAAGTAAGAGTTCAGACGTTTTTAATAGCGAGCTGGTAAGGGATTGGAAAATGTGTATTTAAACTATTTATGGAGTACATGGTTATGTAGCATTTGTGGGGAAAATGCACCGTGGTCAACTAGTTCCCATGAACCATTATAATGCCTTGACACACGACCTAGAGTTGAACAAGGCCGAAAGAACACGAGAAACAAATAGTATGACAAAGTATGACAAAGTAAATAGACAATTAAAATTCTGCACCAATGCAATAAACTAAACTGGTAATGATGTTTGAAAAAAAGTTTGAAAGAAAATAATTATCTAAACCATTAACTAGACTTGGGGAAAGTGTTGTTCATGGCTAAACTGATCATAAACAAGTATTGATAACATTTAACAGCACATAGTGAACGTATTAATACATGAGAAGGACACGAGAGCACATATAAAAATAATTTAAATAAGACAAATGAAACCATACTTGGACCACCTGCCAGTAGCAACTGCTGGAACATACTAGACTGAGGGTCAAACGAAGGAACATTTGTGCCAAATTATATTAAAAACAGTTATTGTTTTCAGACAAGCAGCTTTTTCAATAGCACTATATCACTGGAGGAAAACCAGCCCCAACTCCAAAGTCTTGTTTTTTAGGATTTGCAACAGCTTGAGCAAATTTGTCAGATGAACAAAGAAGGGACGTTTCTGCGAATTTTACAATACACAAGTAGTTTGCGAAAAGACACTTTGTATTTCTTTGTTTGCGATATTTGCCATAGCAACAGAGTTATTTAGGAAATTTACAATGCATAAGTAGTTTGCGAAATGACACTTAGTATTTCCTTTTCTGCGATATTTGTCATTAAAACAAAGTAATACATTGAATACAATCCAACTCTTGGAACACATTTGAAAGGGCACATCCAATGAACACTAGCGATATAGGGAAACCGCCCTGACAGCCATTTTATAATGATTACTAACAGATAAAGCACACTGTGAAAACATTTCAAAACTGGACAAGTAGTTTCTGACAAGAACAGTTTCAAATGTTTTCCCTGTGCGTTGACATGTCATATCTGTAGCGAATTGACATGTTTTGGAGAACCTATATGGGGACCATGCAAGACACAACATTGATGTTTGGAGCCAAAAGATAACACTGGACAATGGCAGATTGTGTTCTAAGTAGATCACCTGAGCCGTCAGGTCCAGGTGATCTGAAAAGTGCATACATACAAAATATACAAGCAATGCACACCGTTTATTCTAGATTTATGGAAATACCTTAAAAATGTGACAAAACATGAAAAGGAGAAAAAATGTTTTAAATTTCTATTTGTTTTTCATTATATAAACCTAAAACAATACCCCTGCGTAATTATTAATGAAATCAATGATAAAAAAAAATCAATATATCACAGCACAAATTATCTCATATGCACATATCACTTAGACTAGATCATCCCACAATGTCTGTTTTTGATAATGAAACAAAACAGACACTTTCAGTTACAGCAATTTACAGCAAAAAGGTGAACTGATATATATAACAAGCGCATCACTACGAAAAAGTGATATTAACCCTTTGCTCCATAACAGCATTTCCCGATGTACAGCAGGCATTTTAAAACATTATAAGAAGAGTTTAGATTGCTCATCATAGATTGCTCGTACTGAGCAATCTAAAATCTTCCGTAACTGTGAGCGTAATTCAAACATTACGCTTAAGTGGGGAATAAATACTTTCAATTCAGAAGAGTCCAAGAAAATGATTATGGACCAAAGAGTTAATCACGTTTTCCTATCCCTACAGATTCAAAGAATGTGTTTACTAAATACAGGGATACGAAACTATAATAGTACGAAAACACGGTGGTACGTCCTGTAAACCAATCAGGCGCGTAGCTGAATGTACGAAAAGTATTCAGCTGCGTACACATTGTCTCCAGTACTCAAACTTGAAAAAGTTTAAATCTGCAATAAAAACTTGACATGGAGTAGGCCTAAGTATAAAACCGCCGATCTGACTTGATATGTTTGAACATAAATGACAAATGCAACACGTTTCAGTATTTCATCATTTCCTAGAAGTCATATTTTGCAACTGAAATGTACCCAGAAGTCACCACAGACGATATACAGGGGAGTTTTACCCTCCTCCACCCCTTAGAAAATGACAGACACACTCTGTACATCCTAGGTACGCCCCTGCCCTGCCAATACATATTAGCATCGAGGAAAAGCTAGAATTACAGTTTACTGTCGCAAAATATCAACGGACGCCTTAAGGCATTTGCGACCAGTGAAGATCCAGCTCTTCCGACGCATCAATGCAGTGTGATATGCACTGTACGTTTCGCCAACTAGTCGTCAAACCTTAACCTTTCAAGAAATTTCTGTGAAGCACATTCCGTCGAGATCCTAACATGGATACACATACATATCTCTTTCTATGAATCTGTAAATTAGGTTATGGTTGTCTCTTTGTATGCAGTGCACTGCTCAAATGATAATTTTAGAGAGAGTGTGCTGATATCTTTTTGTTTTTCTATAAAGATATTAGGATGGAACACATGTTTACATAGTTGTATAGTTTTGCTCCTAGTTTGGTACCCGGCGTACACTTCACGTGTTTTTCATTTAATTGACACGCATGGATACACAGACATAGTAACTTTGTTCATTGATAATATCGTTAGGGTTAGTTTTAATCATTTTCAATATTAACTTGGTATTTTCTGATATTTGTGTGTGTGTGTGTGTGTGTTTTCTATGAAGACATTACGATTGAATACATGTACCGTTCCTATGCTTTACATTTGATTGAAAGTTCTGCCCTAGGTTGGTACCCGGCGTACACTTCCTGTGTATAACATTTGATTGACAAGCATGGACGCACATGCAGTCTAATAATTAGGTCATGGTTAGTTTCGCAGTTCAAACAGTTTTCTGATTTTTTGTTTATACATATATGACGATTGAATACGTGTACCCGCATTACATAGCTTTGTAGGAATAAGGTCTGCCCTGGTTTGGTACCCGGCACACGATAGTAAAAAAGGACGATTGGCATGAATCTACAATGGCGAGTAGATGTATTACCTCCCCTTGTTGTTGTAGTGGGTGGTTTGTTTATCTTCGCCTTTCTTTTTCTATTTTTTATTTTCGACCTTATTGTGCATTCTATCTTTGTTACATTATCCAATTTTCTGTTTAAATTGTTGTATAAAAAGGTTTAATTTAAAAAATTACTTTCCAGACAATTCCCAAAACAATAATTCACTTCACCTCCCCTCATCAACCGTTATCGCATTAAGAGTAAATGAGTGCATATATAACATCTTTGTATAAGCTCTACAGCGTTCCATTACAACTTGATATTTGGAATCACTACAAAAGTAATGAGGCGAACTACTCTTAGAACTTGAAAGTTTATTCGGTTGGTCCACACATTTCTTGTCTCGTTTTAGCCTTGTCAACGCTAAACCATTGCCAAACGTGTCAAAATGTGTATGCCCGAGCCCATAATGGAATAAAGGTAGGAGCAGGTAACTCCAGATTAGGGCTACCTATTTTCATTTCATTTCACTGTATATACATTGATTTAGTCCTTTCCGTTTAACAAATGCGTTACTTTAAACTATGTGATACATATTTTACAATACGGAAAGTGTTTTATAGAGATTGATAAAGAGCAATTAAACCAACCATATGTATTTCTGCATAGCTATGTTAATGTCTTTAGCTTTTTGTTTAGAGAATTGAGTTTTTTATAATTGCCAAAAAACATGTTTCCAGTTCAATATCCAAGCTTGGACAATATGCGATGAAATTTTCTGAGAGTTGTAAATTGTTTTTTTCTGAGATTGGATCCTTAGGTAATAGTCAAATTACCCCCAAATAGTCCCTAAACAAACTGTGTTTACATAGATATAATTGTATACCATCACCAGAATGCATTAACTATATCATAGAGTTTAAATTCATTATAAATGTGTATAGGATTCACTGGAAATGATTGGTTTAAACACTTTTAGTAATTTGACCTTGTTTGAAAGTAATAGTAGAGAATGATAAATTTCGGTTTTCTCCGGGTCCGATTTGGTAAAAAATGACGGTAACTATTTTCGCCTGGTGAATTATTTCTTGCATAATGCATGACCCCCAATTTCTTTGGATTGTAATACAGCTAAAATATGACATTTTTCAATGATTATGTTAGTCTACATGAAAAAACTCTTAGAAAGTGTGACATTTGAATGCCGACACTGGTCAATTTACATGGAAACAAAGATGGAACGTGATGTTTACGTTAAACGTCATGTCCCTGATGTCGGCTTGTTTATATTCGTCTGTCGACAATGAGATGCAATGTATCCGATACAACTGATATATTTTACCTAATTGGAAAACGGAAACGTCTCCTTCTTATTTTGCTTTAATTCGTTCTACCAACTGGTTACCATGGTAACAACACTTTTATAATGATGTTTATCTACAAGGATTTTGAAATATAGCTTTATAATGATGATAACAAACATGTTCCATTAGTAATCATCATTAAACAAAATTTAAAACGTTTTAATGAATGATGATATTTGATCTAAAACTTTCCAAGCCCCGGTAGCTCAGTCGGTAGCAACGAGGGCTGTAAATGAAGTGGTAGTTAGTTTGAACCCCGGCTCGGCTTACCTACGTTTAACAAAAATCAAAGCTGCAAGCGTAATTCGTCTTCATTCAAAGGGCTTATTATACTATATGTGGAAAACCAGCCAGTTGCTAAGAAATGCTATAGTGTATATAGTGTTGTTAGAAAATCACATGGGTAGGTAAACTTGTCGCCGTGATATGACAGAAAATTGTCGATTAAGACATTGTTTCAGGCCTCGCTTTACAAAAAATCAAACGTTATACATAAGAGCCAGTGTAGATGCAGGTCAGTTAGCACATAAGCGCAGTCAGATCTGGATTTGCGCTTTTCCCAAAATAGTCATAAAATGTTCCAAGATTCGTCTTCAAAGAAGTATCTTGTTTATTTATTTAGCATAGTTTCGCAGGTATATGCAAGTCCATTCCCTTATAAACATGAATTACGTTAAATCTGGTCTTCCAATTTCCGCTTTTCATACAACAGATTTTAACTCTGAATTTCAAATATATATCAGATACATCGAGAGTGATTTAAAGTATGTTATATTATAGGTTATTGACCCTGTACTGTGAAATCATCGTTGGACCGAGTTCTTGGATTGACGTTGCCGAGCTTGCGAGGCTACGTTCGCCAAAGAACGAGGTCTAACGATGATTTCACAGTACAGGGTCAATTACCTTTGTATTGTATACTTTCATATTGTTAACTATTTGGTTTACACTGTGAAGTATTTCTTTTTAACTAGAGTTGATAAATCTATTTCCGAAATCGAAACATCTTTTTTCTCCATAAGTTTTCATTTGGTTTCAAATGCCGTTTTTTTCAAATGACGTCATACATGTGCATGGCCAACGTTTTAGAGGCCCGTGCCATATAAAAGTGTACTGTTATCCGGTCAAAAATGTACTGTTAGCATGAGACAGTAAGAAATGGTCAATGATCAGCTGATGATCGGATGATCATTATATGCGAATTTAACAAAGTTTTGCAAAGTCACGTGAGGTATAATAATGATAAAAATATATATATGTTTCTTTACATAGAAATGTAGTCACTAGCATGTTAATTATGAGGAATGTTCGCACGTCATTATCTACGGTCATGATCACTCATTGAAACCGGTCTCGATCGAAAAATCATGACCACTTTCAACAATGCGAAGTGAACGGAACAATATGAAAGTATGCAATAAGACATATTATATCAACCTATAAGTGAGTAAGGACAACAGAAGGCGGTCTTTCAATGAAAATAATAAAGCATGTGGACCTGATGATATCAAGGCTGAAATAATAAAAACTATGTTATAGTGTCATCAACGAGCATCTCTTTAATTTATTTACAAACAGTGTATAACCTGATAATTACTCTCCATGTTACATACTACCACTATTTAAAAGTGGTGATCGAACTGAAGCATCAAATTATAGAGGAATAACTTTTAATAACGTATTAGCCAAAACATATTCCCAATTATTATTTAATAGATTATAGATCTGGACACTAAATGATGATAATATAACAGATTGTCAGTTCGTATTTCAAAAGGGTAAAAACAAATTAGATTGTATCTTTATATTACACCCAATAGTTGCTTAAACACTAAGTTTATAGGGGGAAACTATACTGCATATTCCTTGGCTATGAAAAAATATAATAGAGCTATACTCTGGAATAAATTAATGGAAGTAAATGTTAGTACTAAAAATGATAAACGCAATTAATTCAGTGTATAAATCTGTCAATAAGGCTGTAAAAATAAATTCAAATACTTCAGAACCAATTCTATTACAGGAGGGCGTCAAAGAGAATGATGCCAGTTTATCTCTGTTATTCATGATGTTCAGTAATTATATCATTGAACATATGCATGCTTATTTAGAAGGAATCTTTACTTTAGATGAAATTAATTGTTTTCAATCTTCTATTCTCTACATCACCAAATTCAATCAAAGGCATTTTAGAAAATTTAGATTACTTTTGCCAAACAAATAAGTTAAAGATCACCACAAAGAAAACAAAAATCATGGTATTTGTTTAAAGAAAACAGGAAAAACCCAACTAAATATGAATTATTTATTACAACTATTTAGTACTACCTGTAATGCACTACGCATTAGAAATATGGGGTATACATGCTGGACCAGACGTTGGTCTAACTTTTAATAAGTTTTGTCTTAAGATTTAACGGTAAAATGTTTATTAATCTACAGGTAATGAACGGTAAGTTAGGGCGTATTCCGCTTTCAATTTGAAGAAAATATAACATGATCAAATATTGGACTAAAATTTTTAATTCAAATGATAACTCAATATCAAAAAGGATATTATGAAATGTTAAAACAATCCGCAATCAATAATATAAAATATCATGGCTTAATTTAACTGGGCGTTTCATATCAAAACGATATTGAATGACCTAGGTTTAACTATATATATATACCTATTGGCTAAACCAAGAACATTAAATATTCGAGTAATTTTTAATAAAACAAAGACCAATTGTTCAATATGTTCAAACTTGGTATTATAACATAAATAACTCCTAAAAGTTGACTTATAATAGCATGTTTAAACATGAATTTAAGATTCTTCAATTGATTTGTTTGGGGGAGATTTCTTCAATTTATTTGATTTGAATGTTTTTTCAATTTATTTAATTTGGAGATTTCTTCAATTGATCTCATTTGATATATTTAATTTAGAGATTTTTCAATTGATTTGATTTTGTGAGTTCTTTAATAGATTTTATTTGGAGATTTCTTCATTTGATTTGATTTTATAATTTCTTCAATTGATTTTATTTTGTGATTTCTTCAATTGATTTCTTCAATTGATTGTGATTCTTTCTTCAATTAATTCGATATGTAGATTCTTCAATTTATTTGATTTGGAGATTTCTTTAATTTATTTGATTTGCTGATTTCTTCAACTGATTTGATTTGATGATGTCTTCAAGTCATTTGTGTTGGTGAGTTCTTCAATTGATTTGTTTGGAGATTTTCTTCAATTAATTTTTAATTTTTTTTGAGGTTTCTCAATTGATTTGATTAGAAGTTTTCTTCAATTGATGTGATTTGAAGTTTTCTTCAGTTGATTTGATTCAATGATCAATTGAATTTATTTAATTTGGTGATTTCTTGAATTTATTTGATTTGGTGATTTCTTTAATTGATTCGATTTGGTGATTCCTTGACTTTATTTGATTTAGTGATTTCTTTAATTGATGTGATTTGGAGATTCCTTCAATTGGTTTGTTTGGAGATTTCTTCAATTTATTTGATTTGAAGCTTTCTTCAATTCATTTAATTAGGTGAATTCTTCAATTGATTTTGTTTTTTTGAAATTATTTTGATTTTTTCTATTAATTCTTTTGGCGACTTTCTCAATTGATTTGATTTGAAGATTTCCTTGATTTGTTTTGGTGATTTCCTCAATTGATTTGATTTGATTTAGAGGTTTTTTTTAATTGATTTGATTTGTTTGGATGTTGTATGGGATAACTGTTATCAAAATGATAAGGAAGTTTAGAAACGATGTAGCACGAAGGAGCGATAATTGTTTCCGGAACATCTAAACTGTTTCAATTTGGGATCTGTACAATGAAGTGAGGTGGGAATATTTAGAAAACAGAAGATCGAAGCACAAGTCTATCATGGCGTTTTAAATGAAAAACAAACTAACTTCAGAACCTCTACCTCTATAACAGGTGTTACAGACACGATTACGAACAAAATGTAGCGGACTCAAATATCACCTTTTTCTATGAGATGTTGTTGATTTTCGCCTTTGCGTATGTGGACAAATTGAAACCTCTTTACACTACTATGAGATATGAGCTTTCATTCAAATCCATTTCTCTATTGTATATTTCTTGATGTTTTTTCCTATGTAAAACATATGAGTATTACATAAGTTTGAACTTAAATAATTTGGACAGAGTTGTTATTATATCAATATTTTGATTGATGCTCTCATCAATTTAATTCGGGAGCTCTTCAAAAATGTGATTGTATGTAGATTTGGCGTTCAATGTAACTATCGACTATTTTGATTGGTGTCATTGTATTACATTGATTTGAATACAAACATTAGTGGAATTGCACTTCCAACTGAATTTGTTAGGTTGGGTTTTGGCAACTTCCGTATCTTGCATATATATCATGTTATGCCACTTATGAATGTTATGAAAACAGTCAATTAAGAGAACAAACTCTACTAGAAGACAGTCTTAAATGTCGTTCTATGAGTTTTCAAAGTCATCTACTGCAGGTAATTTGTTGTCAAACTGTGTCATTATAGTAAACATTCAATTATTTTAACCAAGTAAACATGTTATTAAAATAAGTGAGAGAAAAGGAGAAGATTAATCTCATTCATGTTAACCTGAAAGTATATTTTGCTAAGGCATCAACAGTTTTCGCCATCTCGGAAAGTTGTACAGAGGATTGACCCTTTTGCACGTAAAACAAACCCGCAGCGTAAAATCTGTTGTTGCATGTGGTTCAAAGGCATCTGTATGTTAATATTTAGTAACTCATGTTCGACAAAACTGTGAAATGTTTAGACCGGTCTTAAAACACAAACAGCACACAATTAACTACATAGTTTTCTTTTGTCTGTTGTGTAGTTGAGTGGAAAATCCCTTGTAAACATGCCAAAGTTTAAACTATTCCCTCATACAACAAATCTGCATTAACGACTTTTAAACTATTCAGACTCAAAGGTAGAAAAGTCTTCTAACAAACATAATAGTATTTGAATAGAGTTGAAAGTAATGTGGCAAAATGAGAAATTTATCATTTTGAGTAAGTTCGTCTATTCTTCACTAAATGTAGTATGCAGTAGATTTTGTCTGTATGAGGGAAGAGTTAAACGAAGTGGATATAACTTCAAACAATAACCTAAAGATTTAAACAATTTACCCGATATCCAGCTATAAACCCTTTCTCACTTCAATTTGCATTTTGCCACATCTGCAGCAGACGACCTTTTGGAAACATTGTTGCAAATGGAGAAATAAAGAGTTGTCAAACATTTTTGGGAAAGGCGAAATTGCTTATTGTGAACTATAACCTTTTTGCAGCAATACTTTCAAAAGTCTTCTATTAAAACAAAAGGTAGTAAGGAAAAAGAATGACAAAATTATATACCAGCAAAACAATCATTA
This sequence comes from Clinocardium nuttallii, assembly GCA_031471495.1. NCBI lineage: Eukaryota > Metazoa > Mollusca > Bivalvia > Cardiida > Cardiidae > Clinocardium > Clinocardium nuttallii. Next base: position 11,488 of record JAUELF010235239.1, read on the forward strand.
AAGTTCTATTATTCTTAAGTGTTCGAAAACGAAGCAAAATTAAAAGAGCAGTCTATACCGTAATCAACCTGACTTTGAGCTGCGTTTTTTGTAAAGGAAATATTTAGGTAATCAAACTTGATGATTGTTAAACGATCACATTTTCATACGTCCCTGTCATTTGTTCACAATAACAACACCCATTATCCGCTCTACATAATTTGAGTCGTGATTGTACATTTTAACAATGGAAAACGAAACTTAACCCTGTGTATTCTTGGAAGAAATTGAGCTATGGCTGTAAACCTGTTTCATGGGTTCAGAGAGTTTACAGTGTTCCTTCACAGTGAGTTGGGACTGATATGTGAAAGCTTCCCCTGGCTTAATTCAACACGAGGACGCCAAATAATATAACAAATACTACCATTGTTCAAGAATAATTAATGATATTATTATGATGAAAATAATAATTAAGGAACTACCTATTTACGAAAAACCCTTAAATGATTGTAAACACAAATTCAAGAGCATACGTTGGTAATAAAAAAAAACATTGACTAGACGATGATACACTTCATGTCATGTATTTTGCATGAACATAATGTTTTTGTAAGTCGTATAACTGTCGTCTAGTAACACGAACAGAAAGTAATGAACTAAAGACTTTCAGCAGAAAATTCATAAAAAAGTTATCATGAAAAATGTTTAAAATAAAGGGCCAAGATGAGCATTAATTGATCATCTGCATGATGGTATAGAAGCAAATACGAACTGACAACATGGGAACACGTTTTCATTTCAGCCCTTTTCTGATGCCACCTGGCGACTTTTTAGCTTTTATAAAAGTAAATATGGCTTGACCAAGTTATGTAGGAGGTCACATTTCTGCTTATTTCCCTTATACAAACGGTTGATTATGTCTCCGCAGCAGATGACGTAGAAAAAAAGTGCCGCCAAAGGAACTTTTGCTCAGTATGAGCAATTATTCCTTTTGCCACAATGATCAATACTTATACTTTCATTTATAGATATTTTATCTCATTGCCAAGTTGTTTTCAACGTCGTCTGCAGCAGATATGCTGTAAGTGGGTAAGGGTTAATCAACTTGATATCAGAGGTAAGAGAAACATTCTAAATTTGAAACTGCTGAAGCAAATAATGAGTTAACATGATTTCCCTACCAGTTGGCCTAGTGAGCTAGTTTTTAAACAGACATAATCAATATTCGAACTTGGCTCTCACACATAATCAGACTCAAGTTAAAAGTGCAGCATCCAGAGTTTACCTGCAATTTGGCCCAATTACCTAGTTTCTGACCCAAGATGACAGAGATATCAATAAGACAAACATTATGACAAGATTTCAAGCTTCTAAAGCAAATCGTGCCGCATTCAGAATGTTAACAAGATTTCCCTTCAATTTGCCCTAGTGACCTAGTTGCTGAACCAATATGACAAATATTCAGATTTGACGTAGATATCATTAAGTCAAAATTTCAAACTACTGAAAACAAATATTGCGGCTTCTACAATGTTTATAAGATTAACGGTAAAAAAAAAGAGGTGCATTGGCAGTCGCCCGGCCGGGTAGCTCAGTTGGTAGCGTATCTGACTCGTGATCTGGAGGTCACGGGTTCGATACCCGGTTGAGG
>JAUELF010235249.1:0-13115 GCA_031471495.1 Clinocardium nuttallii
ATTAGAGTTGTTATATATCTTGATATTAGAGTTGTTATGTGTCTTGATATTAGGGTTGTTATGCATCTTGATATTAGAGTTGTTATGTGTCTTGATATTAGAGTTGGTATGCATCTTGATATTAGAGTTGTTATACATCTTGATATTAGGGTTGTTATGCATCTTGATATTAGGGTTGTTATGCATCTTGATATTAGAGTTGTTATGCATCTTGATATTAGAGTTGTTATATATCTTGATATTAGAGTTGTTATGTGTCTTGATATTAGGGTTGTTATGCATCTTGATATTAGGGTTGTTATGCATCTTGATATTAGAGTTGTTATGGTGCAAACAATATAGTTGAACCTGTACATAAGCGCATACTTCATAAGTCGTTTGCAAGTAATAACTATGCACGTACTCACCCGTACCTTCACTATTAAGTTACGAGTAATTAAAACAAATATAAATGTTGACAAAGACTCGGACATGTAGCATCTCGTATTAAACGTCAACGTAACTTTAAACCATTCCCACATACAGGCGGAGAGTCATAAGACCCCAAATCGCTCGACGCAACTTATTGATAGTTTACCATGAAACTTGACGCCGGCGTTCCTGCCTTTATGTATGAACATTTCTGAATTCTCTTTCCTGTTTCATAAAGATTGACATACGGTAGTCTGTAGAAAACGGCGTCTTAATCCCGTAGAAGCTCTAGTGCTGAAATATTAGAAATAGTGCGTTATTATAACTATTTTCCTAGACCTATTAAGTATTTAATTATCTACGGAATATTTGTATTTCAAAATGAAAGACTATAGATGCAGTTTGTCTTCTGTGTTGGAATTGTTCTTCCTTTACTTAATCTCTATAAATACGCATATATTTTGCTGCTTCAGGTATCCTTTGATCCAATTGAAGTATTGTTCTAACTTTCTTACATTTCTATTTTCATTTCAGAACTATCCCGTTCGAGAGACAAACAGCTGAGGTAGGACATATTTCATTCACTGTAAACTTAATTGTTTAAATTTGCAATTATCTCAATAACTATGGATGTATGCTTTCTTGAGACGTATCCACAGTACTCGCACTATTTGCACGAAAAAACCCAGAGGCAGAACACGCTCATCCCGTGTTTCGAACCGAGAACTTTGGTACCAGAGGTCGACGTTCTACCACCTCATTGCGCAACATTCCTTTCAACAAAGCCTTTCTCCAAGAGACGATCTCTCTTTGTGACCTATCAGTTTATCTTTGTTATCGAAGGATAAGATGTATTTCTATGCCTCTAGACATATTGTAATATATCTTTTAAAAAGTATAGAAAGATACATCTAGACATACTGTAATTTATCTTTTAAAACGTATAGAAATATACATCTATTCGATTATAAATACTGGACAAGTAAAGATAGAAGCTCCACTAATTCAAAAATTCATATTTTGAGTACATTAGAAAATGTGAATGATATATAGGGCTTAGAAAAACAGTAACATTTGATTAAGGCAAGTAGTTGATATACCATTATCAAATTCGCCAAAGGCATGAAATTGAATGATCTCTCGTCCCCAAGCGCAATTTGACCCATCTGCAACTGATAAGGTATGACAATCTTTTGGCAAAAGGAGAAATTGCTCATTGTGAGCAGTGTTTACTTTGGAGAAACCGATTTGCTCAACTGTTTTTAATAAATAAACTGTTAATGAGATGTTCGACATATATACCTAAATGATTTAAAAATTGTCTGCTGATCATTTGTTACATGTTGGCTATGTTTTATAGACAATGGTATGAGTGCTATTTGACCAGTCATATTTCTGGCATAGAAACAATAAACAATAGGAATTCGTGGATTGCAATCGTCATGAGTTATTACTTTACCTTAGTGGTGGATTGGAGCTGCCTACTTTGAAAATGATATCATTGAAAACTGAAACCTTTGACATATAATATATTTATGAGTGAATAGTTGGTATAGTTGATATAAATTGGTCGAAAAGAAGAAATTATTTTCTCACAATATATCTTATTCGTATGTTGCAAATACGTCAAATGTCGTCTCTAACAAATGAAAGACAGACCAAGAGATGGAAAACTGATAAAAAATAATGGAAACTACTTCCATTTTCATTTCAGATCCATGCCTCAGACAAAGAAGGACAATCTGGTGTATCAAACCATGTAATTACTCGCCCTAGAACACCAACCCCGCCGCCACTACCCAGATCACCGATACGGTCACCTGTACGGTCACCTGAACGGTCACGTGCCTCCTCTGTAACGGCCGGACTAAACGCAATGCGCAAATCAATCAACGATCACATAGGCAATGATAGTGAATCGGATTCGTCAAAGGCCCCGTCGTTTAGATGGGCGCAAACAGACAGGGCCCCGGATCCACGGGCGGGCGACGTTATGTTTTTCCCAGCCAACACAGACCATAGTAATGCAGAAACAACTAGAGAAGCGGATAGAGAAAGAGAACAAGTCTATGGTTACACGACAGTTATTAAACAGTCCCAAAGAGAGTCTCGAAAGGCAACAGTAGTAACACAAGAGACCGAGAATCTTTCTACAAGTAGAGTTGATACAAGTGGTGGATATGAAGTGCCACAGCAAGTAAGAGAATCTGTTCGTTGGTCCGCTAACGTAACAGAGTTAAGCAGAAGTAACCGTAACCAAGATTACAACGATATAGGAGCCTCTATGTCTGACCGTTTACAATCACTGGTAGAGGATGGAGACAAGACCCGGTTTACCAAATATAATGTTGGAGCTGTCGATTTTGACGATGACAAAACGGAAGACGATGAGCCTGTACAGATGAGGGTGAGAGAAAGACCCGACACCCCTCCGGCTGATTTCCCGAGGGATAGTTTTCACTCGCAATACCCAGCGAGACCCAAAACACCTCCTCGCGATATTCCATTGATAACGCCCAGGGAGTCTACAGAAATACCGCCGCTGGATTTGCAGACTTCTGTGAGTAGCCCAACTGATTTCAGACGGAGTCGACGACCCGTTACCCCACCTAATGATTACCCTGTATCCCCTACTCGACCGAAGACTCCTCCAACAGATTTCTATACTCCGAGACCGCCGACCCCACCCAGAGATATTGTAGATACAAATAGATCTGCGTTTAGAAATCATAACCTTGACACTTCCATAAGGTCAAATGCCGTTGATCCTAACACGGGAGCTCCTGGATCGTTCCAGGCCAGACAACGTTTCATAGAAGCCCATTTGATGAAAAACACATCTCCTGATAAACCGTCAACAAATCAATCTTCCAATCGTAAACCAGAAGTAATTTCACCAGCAATTCCTAGCATTATCGATCGACCATCATTGCCTGCGGTACATGTACCCCCGGGCTCAGTTCCTCCACCCCCACCACCGCCACCGCTACCCAAATAGTTAGCTGGGTATCTTTTATCGATATATCTGGTAACCATCATGTCTTAAAGGAGGAATAAAGTGCTATGGAATTGGTGTAACAGTTCGAGAATTAAGGCTAAGCTTTTGTGACTTATGACGTTTGGTACGGTCGACTTCGAAAACAGCCAGACAAGTTATGAAAATCCTTTAAATGAAAATAAAACTATTTGATAGATGTGAGGTGAAAGGAGAAGTTGGTCATAATAAGCAAGTTCTCCTATTGTCTCCAAGTTTTCAAAAGTCGTCTGCTGCGAATGTACCTTGTTTTTCTTTTGCTAGACCGGGAAGACTCAAAGACCCTTCCGAGACGTTATCAATTGTGAACGTTCAGGCTAGCCTTTATCTTAAACACAGCCATTTCTCAGTTTGAAAGTAGAATATTCATTTTTTGTTGTCTACTACCTGACATACTGGTTTGGATATTGCAAACAGCTGGTTTCCGATTTAACTTAATTATTCGAAGAACACGGATAATTGATTGCACCGGCGTCGGCAGTGTTATTTTATTATTTGTTTATGACAAGTTAAATAACTCAGTAAACGCATTTAGGTATTGCACTGAAGCTTTAAGCATGTATTCCCGATCAAATATTATGCTCCATGACCAATGCAACTCTGACTTGCGTTAAGCAAAATAAAGCCGCCCCTTATCCTGAAAATAGAGTTTTTAATTCAGGTCAAGCTTTATGAACCGAACCCATAACTATTGTAGGTATTGCATTGCAAATAGTCTATTGGTTCAAACGTTATGCTCCCTGACTCGCACAAATTTGACTTGCATCTAAGCCAAAACGTTCTCCCTCTTTTCGACTTACAAAATTGAAGTTTAAGGCCAAGCTATAATATCTCAGTAGCTCCTGGGATAGCTGAATTTTACTATACTTGCGTTTTTGAGGGGCTGAATTGTACTAACGTTGAGAACCATCGTGTCAGACTGGATTTGTTCTAGGTTTATTACACATTACGTAAACCGTTACAGAGCTCTAGATAAGGGGAGTTTTTTTCATGTTCTAAAATCCTTATTTGACATTCAAACCCTTTGTTGTGGGTACTCAAAAGAACCGTCTCAGTGAGACGATTATTTCGAGTACCCACCACATTGGATTTGGTTGGATAATAAAGATTTTAGAAATTGTGTGGGGAAAATACCTGTTCACTCCCGCTTATCTAGTGCTCTGCCTTTATATCTGATAAGCACTCGAATAGCCTAGCATGCTTTCCTACGACAGCTCTTGTTGTTGTTATAAACACGTGGGCAATAAGCAATATAATGATGGAACTGATCAACGTATTTATTTAAATAACCGTTTTGTATATTCAAAAGTGAACAGATAACCTGTATTTTCATATAGTTATTTTTGGTAAACCGGACGATGTTTTTGTTTGAGGGGAAAATTGTATAACAGACTACATTGGAAGTTAAAAACCTCAATTCACTGTGAATTAAAGGTAAATAAATACATGTATAGACCATCAACATCTGAGCTACAACGTGTATGTCAGTCACACATTTCGTTCTGTCTGTAAGAAATGCGCCACGTCACACGAAGAGGGGTTCTTGTTACATATCCGTACATATGTTTTAGTTAAAATATATACTCCGCGTACACTTATATAAGTTTGTCATCTTGGACCTAGTTACAAAATTACAAAAGCCGCCTCGGTGGTGTAGTGTTAGAGCGTCGCCTCGGATGCGGAGGGTCGCGGGTTCGATCCCCGGTCCAAAGATTTTAAAAATGGCTGACAGGAGTTCTATTATTTACCCAGGAAACGCCTTGATATAACTGTTTTGTTTTTGAAAACGGCGTAAAGCACCATATAATCAATCAACCTAGTTACATGTGCTCTTCTGAGCCTTAATTATTCTCAGATGCATCAATATGTGGCTCATAGTTAAGTCATTTTCATCTTCAGTTATCTTTAACCCTTTCCCTCTTGCAAACGCATATTCGGCCGACGACATCAGTACACATTTTGGCAAAAATGAGCAAGTTCGTCTTCTTTCACAATGTTTTCAACATGATTGAATAAAAATAAGTTTATTTTCATTTCTAGAGATGTCGCTGTGTTTGTCGAGAAGTAGTCTGTAACATATAGTATGTGGGAAAGGGTAAAGGTTGTCCGAGTAGTGTCATACTATAGACACAAAAACATACACGTGCATATTGTTGTCATACTATAGACACAAAAACATACACGTGCATATTGTTGTCATATGTCTCATTAGTCATATTATTATTCTTAAATAGGTTAAAGGGATACTGTGGTACAGAATGCTTAACCCTTTCCCACATACAGCAAAGCTGCAGCTGACGACTTTGGAAACATAGTGACAAAAACCTGAAAACTCTCCATAAAAGAGCTTAATTGTTAAATAAAGTTGAAAACATTGTGGCCAAAGAAAACATTGCTCATCATTAGCAATTTCACCTTTAGACACAATGTTTACAAAAGTCGCCTGCTGCTATTGCGTCAAATTGTGTCTGCATGTGGGAAAGGGTTAATAAATGTCTTTAAAGTATTAGTTAAATCAATGCTATAGTTGACGTTGTAACTTACAGCTCTAAGCATATCCCCAGAAAACGTATTTACTCTATTAACTTTTATTAAATTATCATAGACTTGGATGAGATTCCGCCACATGTAAGTTTCAAATAGTTACGCACATATTTCTTGGAAACACTCGTTATCCGGTCATGATGTATTTAGCAATACCCTTTTGTGTAGGTTGTGTATATTCGTCACATGTATAATACTATTATTAGTTATTTGTTTTATGAACTGTGTAATTCTTGATTGTAAAAATCTTGTAGAGTTTTGATATAATACTCGCGACTTTTTCTGCCCAAATGAATGTGATAAACATGTGTATTTTTTAAAGAAAATGGGGAAAGGTATAACGATTGCTTGAAGGAAATAGGCTACATCCCATGTAATATTCATTTGTCATAACAACCAAAGAAAGATAGGAAGCATTGTTATAAAATTAAAAAAAATCCAAATAGCGAAAAGATATACATTTATTTAGCCAAAGTTGTAAACCTTTTTACCTTCAAATCACTACGAGAGATGATATTTGAAAACATCTTGGGAAAAGTAAAATAATGGTCACAACAAACACATAATCTGATCGCGACGAACAGAATATCTCGTTTAGCCACACTAGTTTCTATCGTATTTCCTTGTGTTCATATGTTTTCATTATGATCTTTAGATAAATTTTTATTATAAATTATAAATTGTGTATTATGAAATGAGTTGAATATGAAAGGTTATCAAAATAATCAGCCATTGTTGACAGAGATCCTTGAGCGATCTCTGTTTTATTTGAGTAAAATGGAGGTTTTTTTAAGTTGTTGATGCATATGATAACTATATTTGAACGGTGTCGTCTGATAAAAACGTGTCTTTTTACATGTATTCAAAAAGTGGAGACTCGGGTCTTGCCTGAGCCTTCCATCTGTTGCTATAAGAGCACGCATGGAATACAAGTTACTTATATATATGTACAAAACGAGGCTTCTAGATACGAATATCTACATGTTTAATTAACCCTTTCCCACATACAGACGGCTTTTGACGCCAATGCATCAGAGGACTTTGAAAACATTGTGACAAAAGGAGAAATTGCTCATGATGAGCAATTTCTCCTTTTTGCCACAATATTTTCAACTCTGTTCTATGTTTTAACTTTTATTTATAGAAGATTCCCATATTTCTTACTAGAGTCGAAGTCGTCTGTTTTGTTGTATGTGGGAAAGGGATAAGTAACTTAATTTTACTATGAGAAAAGCAATAGATGTAAGACTGGTGATTACCTAAGTCTGTAACTAAGTCTGTAACTAAGTATGTAACCCAGAATTGTCAATAAGGAGCATTATGCATGTTCTAACATCCTGATTTGACACTTTAACCCTAGAGCTGAGAGTACACACAAGAATGGTCTTATTGAGACGATTCTGTTGAGTACCCACAGCCTATGGTTTGGTTCGGTCTTAAAGGAAACTTTACTGGTATTTAACCGCATTGGTTTCATGCACGAATACTTTGTTAATCAATAAGATACCTTTATATATGACCCAGTTCATTTGTAAGTTTTCATTTAAAGCATAATAGTTCGGAAATGAATCAAACTAGTAGTAATATATAGTATTCTGCTAGAAGTATAAATTGCATTGTGTGTTGAAATGTATATAAGCAGATTTTTATTTCCTTTCATAAAGTCATGTAATGCTCATTTGGGGTTTGCTCAAAACTATGCATAATTAGATCTATTTACAATATAGTTCTCTTTGGAATGTCTCCTTTTTCATGAATGAAAACAAGATGGGGATTTGTGTGTGCAGAGATTTAAAAATAAAGAAGTCGCGCCAACGTTGAGTAACCCTTTTCCACATACAACAATTCTGCAGCGTCAATGTGCGTCTATATGTGGAAAGAGATTAGATTAATGGGGATTCAGTGTCTATTCTAGAATTCGTAAACAATGGGGTGGGATTTTGAAGCAACATTTATTTCATGACATTTTTCCTTTTTTGTCTCATGATGTAAAAGATTGGCTTCTACAATACAAATTGAGGGGACGAAATTCATTACTGTCAGAATGAGCACAAGCCCCTCCCTCAATATTAGACTGGCATATGTCGTTATGACTTTGTTGATCAACATTTCAATTCCTCTAAAAGCCATTTCATTTTGTACCAAAATCTTAAACTGGCATCAATAGTCGTTAAACTATACATAACTGTATAACATGTAAATCTTAAACTGGCATCAATAGTCGTTAAACTCTACATAACTGTATAACATGTAAAACATGTATAAGCTGTTAACCCATCAAATTGTTTTGAATTGTTTCATTAGCTCAAACCCATGCATAGTATATGTGGATGCATGGAGTGTCCGATAAGCCTTCTTGTACAGGAATGTTGGACGAGTTTTGTTAATGTTAAAGTTACAGTAAATAATGTATCTATATTTATTTATGTTGATACTTAAAGATATACTATTAAACACATAAGCTGTATCGTTTTTTTCCATACACATTTACTAATTACAATAAAGAGTCTATTTTACATAGTATATGTCGTCGTTTGTTAGTAGTCATTTTAATACCAATAGAATGTAATTCCCTTTTAAATTGATACAAAATGAAACATCAACGACATAAAATACTCATTCGTATCACTGCCGTCAGTTCGTTCTACATCTAACTCGAACTTCATCATGATACCACAGGGGCCCCGATAATAAGTACTAAAATGATCAACGACATATAACATAATATCACTGTCGTCAGTTCATTTTACATCTAACTCGAACGTCATCATGATTCCACGTCGGCCCCGATAAGGAGTACTAAAATGGCATAATGTTGCTCAATGTCTGATTTTCGGAGAATTTGATACCCTTGACGTCGTCACAAAACTGAAACCTTACCCCCATTACTCAAAAACAATTACACATATTAAAATGAAACTTGGTACACATGTTCCTAGAAACAATACGCATAACTATGGCTTTAATCATTACATAGTTATGCATCGTTTTTGGACTTAGAAATTCATGGAAAAAAAACCAGGCGAGCGTTGGCGTTCCCTCGGCGGCTCTCTTGTTATTCAATTAGATCATCAATTGTGGGTACTAAACAAAGAATACTCTCTCCGTGATGATGTATTAGCACCACAGCATAGGGTTTGGAGGCCAAAAGGGGTTTTAATATATATATATCAAGTTCTGCAAGTTCTCTTGTCTTCCAATTAAAGAGAAATATAATGCAGATGTTATGCGGACGGCATAACATTAGCATGTGTCACATACAACAGTTGTGGCAACATTTCTTTGGGTCGAACGGTTAACGTATATTCCCGAAATGAATGTATGTTTGCGTCATTGGGCTATATTCTGCACTTGTATATATTTTAAATGGTCAATGTCCTTATTGTGTTTCCAATTACACAATCAAATTGATAAAGCAGGCTTTATTTGAAAACATTGTGGGAGATAAACACGCATTTTTTTCAAAAAACGTTTTCACCTCCGTTTCCAAAATGAACATTAACTTTCCATATTCCAGATATAACGTTGGTAAAGCCAACCGAAGCTAGTGCGTATACATATAGTTAGGACGAAATCGAGTTGTAGACCATATATCACCATTAAATGCCTTTATGTTATTGTTGTGCCATCTCAATTTGGTCAATTTCCTAGAAAGTTGTAGGCCCCTTCAATTATGTACACCACACCACTGCAGAGAATTTCGAGGAACCCGAAGCCACCTTGGGTGTCTGTTCGTTTGTATGTCTATCCCGTTCAGTCCATTTTAGGTAGGGCTGTTTCTAAGAAAAGTATGGCAAGAGTTCAATGAAACTTCATGCCAAGCTTTGATGCGAATATTACCAGATTGTTCAGATTCGTCAGTTTTGTTTGGAACTCTGACTCTTTGGTATATAATAACCTATCCCGTGAGCCATCGCTTATTACATACTTTTCCCCGGATATTGGCATATATATAACAGGATTTTAGACAGGCATATGAGTCACCGCCAGAGATGACAAATGTTTATGTTGGCGAGGTCTCGTAGATAATGCACATAGTTTCCGATAGCTTTAAAAAGCTTTCAATCAACTGTATCTGATTTATAATTATACATCGTGAATATACTTATATTTATTATGAGGTAACGAGTCAAAGATCAATCTGAAGTAGTAGTTTAGTTTAAACTTATTTAGTTAACATCCATTGAAAAACAAGATTTCAGCTTATATTCGTCACGCTCGATGTCTGCTTCCTTGTGCCGTTTGTGTGGAAAAATTCCCAAAAACAGAACCCGCGCATCACAGGATTCGAACCCGGGATCTTTGTTACGAGAAGCCAACGCTCTACCACCACTACCTTTTGCAAAATGTATAATTACCAGTAGTTGAAGAATTGTAATGCAGTGTCCAATCTAGGAGGGGGAATCGCGCTTATTGTCACACTGGAACACTTTAACCGTTAATTTGTCTTGGACGAGAAATACCACGGGTGACAAACATGAAAAAACAAGCAATACTATTAATATTGCGTTTTACATTAATGTTGTAAAAGACACACACTTTGTTGAACTATCATTTATATATATACGTAGTACGAACATGTGTCATACCAATAAGCATGCAGTTAGTATATCAATCATATACCGCCTTCGCTGTGTAGTGGCAGAGCGTCCGCCTCAGGTGTGGGAGGTCGCGGGTTCGATCCCCGATCGGGTCATAACAAATACTTTAAAAATGGAAGTATTGACTGCCCTCTTTGTACTCAGAGTTGCGGGGTAGGTATTACGACTGGCTGGTGTCAGTATAAATTATATCTCTTATCTATAAACTTTTCCCTCGGATATCGGTATATAACGGACAGCACAATAAGAAATGTCATTCATCTGACTACTGGCTTCACAATAGACACATACACGATATTCATTTGATAGGCCATACTGTAAGACAGTGATATGAATTCCTTACATTTGCCAGGCAAAATCAGAATTTACTAACATCAATTACACATTAATATGATTCTTGCAAACAAATTGTTTATACCCGCAGATATGATTTAGTTTCTTAATTTGAACGCATTCAGATTAATGTATTGGTCTTAAAGACGCTGTGTAAAGTTATGGATAAAAAGGTTTCCATTTACTACGCTTTGCGTTTCCCAAATATGACCAAAAACGTTACTATACAAATTGATAGCGTAACATTTTTTAGATACCTTATTTGTATATATATGTTGTCATAATATCCTAGCATGTTGTAACATAATTATACAAACCTATTATGTAGTAATTCAGTAAATCGGATCCAGTATTTACTTACTTTTCTTGATGACATATCGGAACTGGGTATCTACCAGTATCGTCTTAAACTGACAGATAGCAAGCTTCCATACCTACTGTGTATGCACTTGCTCAATAGAATCCATAGATTTAAGGCCCCGTATATCGGACCCATGGAGCATAATTGGAAGTAGTTTGTATCCAAAACTCTGAAGAAAGTATTAACTGGTATTATGTATGCAAACCTATTAAAAGCATACAATAAATACATTACAACATTCTTTGCTATGAGCGATGCAGATTCTTCGATTTTAATCTATGACATTCAATTTGTGAAATTGATACCCTCATAAGATACTTTTTGAACATACATTATAGGAGCAATGTTCAATCATCGCGAAACTTGTTTTCGAAAGACAAACGTAGTGTAAAGTGGGGCAAAAAGCCCCCCTTAACGGAAAACATCCATTACTTACGGACACATCAGTGGATTGCAAATATATTTGTATGTGCACGCACTTAAGTATGTGTACTAAGTATGTAAGAAGAGAAATGTTTGAAAAGTGATAGATATTAGTACTATGCCTAATGCAAAATATTTTTCAAGTTTGCCTTTTTTTTGCCCCAACTCCGGGGCAAAACGCCTTTCAATGCTGGGAAAGACGCCCACGAGTGGGCTTTATGGCCCAAATATCCAAAACTGTCGTAAACCGTCCCATATGTGCGTTTATCCATAGTTTAAAATATTGCAGGAAACATGTTGTGACATGTACGCTATAAAAAGCAATAGAAAATGGAATCATTGCTATATAAAGAAGCAAGATATGCGGCCAATAAGCAAAATTGTCTTTAATTAACGTACAGAACTGAACATAATTAAATTGACGATTATTTCGCTCCCTTTTCAATCATTCCCAATCCATACCACCACTCCATTGCCAAGAGGTTGCAACGCCTTGAACGATCCTTTAACAGGAATGTAATGCATCAGGGTGGTTATTTGATTATACATACGTATGTCGTAAAAACCAGGTTGAACATTAAATTTAAAGCATTGTGGAAAATGAGGCCATTTTTCAGAATGTTTTCTACACAGTTAAGTTCGCGTTTCAAACCCTCCCATTCCAATTCGCTCAGCTTGCTTAGTTTATGATGCTCAAGAGAAGAATATGCCTTTAAAAAGGATCTTAGCTCATCTAAGTTACCATAGGGTAGTAAAACCACGTTTTACCTCGAATATTTTTCACAAGAAAATATTAGTTGGAGTTAAAGGAGGCAATGTGTAAACAGAAGCATAATATATCTGAAATTTTAATTTGCAGCATTAAGCTGGAACTGTTTCTTTCTTGCGACAGCACGATTTGAAGATATTAAACATTAATGTTAGTCAGAGATATCTGATTCGCAGTTTTGACATATAAACTGTGGAAGGCCTTGTGTACATTCCTCGTGAGCCCATTTTTTGCAGACCTGGCATTCCACCCAGACCTCTCCAGGACGAGTGTTGGTGTACGGGTCACAGCATATTATGCAGTGCCAGTCTTCTTCTTCACTGCTTTCTTCAGTATTGTTTTTTCAATTTTCTAACAGTTTTCTCTTTCTTTCTTTTCGGCAGGCACTTCTGCTTTTTCTTTCCTGTCTGATTTCTTGCCCTCCAAAACTCTTTTGTATGGGGAGGAAGTCACAATAGCAGACGATTCTGTTTTTCTTGCGCGTTTTTTCTACCCAGACCCCTTCAGCACAGGTAGTGGGGATATGCCATGCATGAAATCCGTTACATTAGCCTCGGAACTATACCGGTAGGTTTGATTCGTTTCATGCATTGCCTTCAAAAGACAATCATAATGTCCAACATCTTCCCCAATCCGATT
>JAUELF010235260.1:0-22812 GCA_031471495.1 Clinocardium nuttallii
ACGCATGTCGCATTGACTTTTGTCAAATGTCAGAAAGAATGTTGGCCGAGCCGGGATTCGAACTCACGACCCCTGGAATGGACTGGCTTGAATCAGGATAAATAGACCAGTACAATGTAGTACTGGTAACTAACTCATGAAACGTCGTGATATAACTAACAAACTGTTGAAATTGTCGTAAATCACCAAACAATCAATCTCTCGAGGGACATCACTTTCTGTTTACATGTTATTTAGTCTTAGATGCATATATTAACCAACTGATAGAGGTGTAGCCCAGTCCTTTTTACGCCAAAAAGTCTTTATATTGATGTCGTTACGGAGCGTCTATGAAATCCAAAAATCACAAGACGTGACTCATCGGACTATTGGTAATCACAGAAAATTCACGTACTTACTCTATCAAAACACATAATTCACCAGACATAAATTAACACATGTCATAGCTTAATTAGCAATATCAATGTTACTCAACAATGATTCGATTTGTTTTGTTTGTTCAGCATCAATCATGTTTTCTTTTTTTATCATAAATTATGTTCGCTTCAAACAAAACGAACGCGGCAAAGTCATCTGTTACACTGATAAATCAAGTGTACCTGACAGGAAGTGATGTATTTTTTTTAACGACGACCTCTTATAAACATGGAAATACAAACATTAAGTTGTTAAATTGAGGAAGTCGGAGACGTGAGGAAATATAAAAGCGCGTGAATCACGGTTCTCGTTTTTTGACCTCGGTTTCAAGAAGTTCGATTTGTTATGGACCGCTGAATCGTTAATTTACACGGCGCGTCACTATTTACTATGAGCCGTTCCGCGAGAAAACCAACATTGCGTAAAGCATCAACCCACATAAGCCTAAGCATGCCGTGCAGGCTTCCCCGGATAGACATTTGTCGCCTCCTGTGGATTGTCTGTTTGGTGAATCATTAATATATACCTCTTTCCCCCTGAGACGGAATGTGTCGGCCCAGATCAGTCTGCGTGGACTGCGCAGGCTGATCTGGGTCGATACATTACGCAGATGCCATATTGTTTGTTTTTTCGCGGGACGGCTCACTATCATTCTGAAATAACTTGTTTTGTTTCAGTTTTTAAATATGAAACTATAAATAGTTATCATCATTTTGAAATAGCAATTTAAAATCGAAATAAAACTTTCTGAACTCATGATAACAATTTTGCGAGTTACGTGCGGCGTATTGTAAACCAGCGACGCACTGCAAAAACAAACCAAAAACGTTGGCGATCAGTGTGTACCCGCATAAGACAGCGCATCTGCAAATTCTGATCTCATTCTTCCATGTTTGCCAATTAGTCTTTTATAAAGCAGTATACTGTACATTTGTTTCATTTTCCTACATGTGTTCTATTAACGTTCAGTTTTGTTTACGCAGCGAAACGTGCAAATAAACTATATATTTGTCATTAAATGTTTTCCGTCCATCATCAGTCTCATAAGATACACATGACGATCCACATTAGTATCCCTATATCGCGGCTTATGTAAAATGTATCGAATAAATAACCAGATGACTATGCTTAGTTTATTTATATGCTTTGTTTAAACGTGCTTTTTATGCAAATTGTCTGTCATTAACTTCTCTTTGATTCATTTTGGCTCATCTGCAGCGAACGCATCTTGAATAAATTGAGAACAAATGAATATGTTGGGAAGGCAATTATAAATCTAAAGCGCTGAAGGCGATGTTTGCCTACAATGTATTAGATACCCCAACCGTTTCGAACAGCACAGTATGATGTATCAGTCTCGTGCTAATCTGATTGGCATTACTTATTCAGAGCCAATTATTTGTATTGTCTGTTCTCCGTATACACATATCACTACAGTGGACTCTCGATAACTCGAACAGGTTTTCATATATATATCGTTTAACTCGAACTGTTTTCTGAAACATATCTATCTTTTGAAAATAGCGTAGCAGCAGTTGCTGCGGTGCTGGTTTCATGATATCTTATTATCGATTTGAACAATTAACATTTAAGTTTAAATGAATTTAGAACTGATGTAGCCTTAATGAATCTAGCATATATCCGGCGACCACGTGACCAAGTAAATGATTGGTCTTGTTTCAGTTCGACTTGTCAACAGTCCACTATATATTATACTTCTTAATTTATAGAGTATTCTAATTTTCAAGGTAACACTACACGATAGTTTAGCAAATTATGCTGATATTTCGTTGTGCGTGGAGCCGTCTCGCGAGAAAACTAACATTGTGGTCTCAGCGTAAATTATCGACCCGGATCAGTCAAAACATACCGTGCAGGTTTACCTGGACAGACACTTTTCGCCTTTTGTGATTTGTGTTTGTTTCAGGAATAATTTCTCTATACCTTTATCTCTCGGCGACGGAATGTATCGTCCCGGATCGGTCCGCGCGGTCAGCGTAGGCTGATCTGGGTCGATACATTACGCAGATGCCATTATGTTGGTTTTCTCGCGAGACGGCTCATTTTATAATTATAATAAGAATATTACATACACTTGATGGTGAATACGGGATGATATCACATAGTCTGCTTTATTGCTTTATATTCGTGCTTATTCATTGCTTTTTTTGTATATGGCATCATTACAGAACATCCCCCTAAGGTACGCACCCACTCGCACACCCACAGCACTAAAGTCATAGAGAGGAAAAGTAAGTATTTAACTACTGACATGATGTTTTATATTTTCATTGTATACGTTTCTTAATGAGACCCCTAGTCTCGATCCAAATTATTATTATTATTATTTTAAATAATGTTTTTGAAAAAGCACGAGACATACCTATTACCTTCAATAAATGTTATTTTTGAATGTCAACAAAAAATAAAAAATCACTGTCTGGAATTGACGAGCTTTTGTGTCAAAGTTTTGATGACATTTTACATGATGCTTGCTTAAACCGAAGAGATGAATGTTTGTAAGTGATATTATCGGTTTCAAATTATACACACCACATTCATCTGTTCTCAAAAACTATTGGTATTCTCTTGTTTATTAACCCTTTCTCGCGTGCAACAAATCTGCAATAGAGAAGTTCGACAACATCTTTCAAAATTAGAACATATCTATAACTGAAAGTATAATTAATAAAAAAAAACAAAAAACAAATGGAACAAAAGGAGAAGTTGATCATTATGAGGAGTTTCTCCTTTTACAACAATGTTTATAAAAGTTGTCTGTAGCAGATGTATCAAGCGACTGCAAATGGGTAAAGCTTAACTTGCTTTTCCGATGACACGATTTACGTATTCTGTCTTATTTATTAATTACCAATCAAATTGCACAGTAATTAATTTATTAATTTGTATAAATAGATATAATGTAAATGGGAAGTCGTGAGATTAAATTGAAAGTTTCTTTTTCTTTTTATTTATTTATATTTAATCAAATTGTCAGTATATCAATTAATCATTATATTAATTATATGACAAGAACAGCTACAATTTATTATACA
Source organism: Clinocardium nuttallii (assembly GCA_031471495.1). Classification (NCBI taxonomy): domain Eukaryota; kingdom Metazoa; phylum Mollusca; class Bivalvia; order Cardiida; family Cardiidae; genus Clinocardium; species Clinocardium nuttallii. The sequence goes on from JAUELF010235260.1 coordinate 3,474, forward strand.
GCTGCATTTCTCAGCTTTGTATTGCAATATAATATTATATTATGAATAGAATCATGTTATACTAAACCGACACGGCAAGTATGATTAAATTAATAGAGTATATCTTACAGAAATATTGTTTATTCAACGTCTTGTATCCATCGTTCACATATCGAAATCTTTATTCTTCTCAGGGTCCATCCTTAAAAGCATAGTTAACATAAATAGTTACCTTGCTGACAAACAATACGTATTAAGACATGAACTATTTTGGCATTTATATAAGGGAAACAAAGTGATGAAATAATCTTTATTTATTAAGTATTTAACTATTACTAAGCGCTAAGTAAAGTTGGAGTAATTGGACCCTGGTCTTCAACGTATATAATCTCAAATTTCAAGCTGATTTATTCGTTTAACTTGCTGTTATATTATTGATAATTCATCGTTTGATTTTCCGTATTTCAGATACAATGTTATCATCTTTTATAAATGTTTTTATTTCAGTTCCTGTCAAAGTTCCAGTCAGTGAGTAAAATAATGTCTTTGAAACCATATTGTAATCGTTTATATCCAAGTATATATAAGTCCACAAACGTCAACTACCTTAATTTCAAAATATCGTTTCTTTAAATACCACAGTTAAATGTTTTCAAAATAGTACGTTTAATGTTCTAAAAATAGCACAGTTTAATGTTCTAAAAATAATACAGTCTAATGGTCTAAAAATAGCAAGGTTGATATTTATTTAATAGCGGGATTATATAGATGTAGACCAAGTGGGATATTTTTAGTCACTCTACATATGTTTCACAGTTTTATACAAATTGTTATTGCCTATACATAAGTAAGACGCTCATAATCATCCGATATGAAAATATTGTTGAAAAAAGGGGATTTTGATCATCACAAGTCATCAATGATATAAATTTTGGTATTTACAAATAAGACATAAGTCCAGATCTTTCATATATTATGTGATGCCATGCTTTTGCTTACTGATCACTTTAAGAGACTGAAAAAAGACATCAGAAACCGTGAAGATCAACACTTAAATTAATCAAATTCATGGTTGTAGAGACCGTGTATTTATCAGGATTCAATCCCCTGTTATTTTCTAATAATAATTTATTAACTGTTGTAATCAAGTTTCTTAATTAGTCTAAAATGCTAAGATAATTCGTTGTGCTGAGTTAAATACATACTTCTGTAACGACAATTTGTCCCAATAAATATTTTCTTAATTTGCAGACTGTTGTACACATTGTAATTTACAAGATTACTTTTAGTCTTACATATACATTTGCCTGGCGTCCATGTATGTTTCACAACAGATAATGAGTCATTGTTTTGGGACGGTACACATTGTGACAATACTGATGCCCAAACTAATTTTAATGACAAAAAGAAGAAACTAATATAACATGGTCTTGCATAACGTTAATTATTTTATAAAAATACGTGTGTTTTGTGTTAGAAATGTTCTTGTCATAGCTGATATAAACAATATTCATTGATTTATTTTTCAGAGGTATACGTTCCACGACCCTGTAAGTATTTAGTTTGATATTCTCCTACTCGAAAATTTATTTTATACCCATATATTTAGACACATTTAATCGGGGTTATAAGTAGAAAAAACGCCGGAAGGATTTTTTATCAAGTGTAGATGTAGACCATCTAGTTAAATTTGGTTATACAGTTTCAAAGGAAGAGTCCCAAAAAATTGTTCGATTTAGACAACAAGATCACATGTGTTTTAGGAACAAGAAATAACTACATTAACACTTAAATATACGATTCGCTTAACCATTCCAATTGATATATATTACCTATTGTTCTTATAGTATTTATATTTCTTCTATCAACACATTGCTCATTGTTTATTAAAAGTGTTACATGCCATTTAAATTATTGTTTAATTATGTGTTATGACTAACAATGTTGTTTTGTCTATACACATAATTGTTTTATCATGTTAAATGGCAGACAATTTGTTCTTGTCAATAAACATACTTGCTCAATTATGTTATATGGCAGAAAATAATGTCTTGTCTATAAATATATGTCGAATTATTTTAGACCCAGTACACGTTCCAGTTGAAGTGATCAGACATGTGCCGGTCCAAGTCATCAAGCATGTCCCAGTCGATCGACCATGTAAGTTTGTAGAAGAACATTATTTAAATTATTCAACAAGTGATCCTCGTCATTTCATATTTACATCCGTTACAAACTTACGTATCCAAAGAAAATATAAAAATAAACACAACTAAAATAGAGAAAAAAGCAAAATATAGAGAATGAGAAGAAACAAATCTATACAGTCTATACGAAAGGATACTTACATTGATATTTATTTTAAAGTTTCTTTTTTAAGTTCAAAACACTTTATGCAAAACCTAGATTAATTGCTTAAAACTGAACACATTATTTCAATTCAAAAGTTCAATATATTTATGCTCACTTGGTTGTCTAAAACAGCCTTCATGTACTTTTTCCTCCATGTATCGTTCTGTGGACCAATAAGTATGAAGTGGAATTCATCTTTCATTTCGTTGATAGGGCAAAAGTGTACATTTCCACTCAACTGTAAGCTCGTTGTTAGCTCAACATTCATTTTAACTGAGCGAACACCAGCTTGTCTCAGTTACGAGTGGTTTAATATACCATGTAAGTTAATGCTTAATGTGAACAGTAGTAAGCTCACACTTTATATTAACTGATTGAATACCAGCGTTTGACTTTCATGAGCGGTCAACGATAGACCATGTAAGTTAAGGTATAACTATAGTGTACAACATTGTATGTCAACGATCTGCTAGGTTTTGTTTTAGTGTATCATAAATTCGAATCATAATACACCAATTCTCGATGGAGTGTTATTATAAAGCTCTAATTTAAATGTAGGTGTTTCAATATATAGCATAGTGTGTAACTTACACAAACGTACATTGTTCATCAGAAAATCAATCGGATAACATTGTTATGTGTACCATATGGTGTTACTTACACAAACTTACATTACAGACCCGGTTCATGTACCAAAGCCGTACCCAGTCGTGCGAACAGTCCACAAGAAGGTACCAGTACCGGTTGAGGTTATCCGACATGTTCCTGTCAAGGTTCCACATCCAGTACCAGTTCATATCAGAGTGCCAGGTACAATGAGTTTCCGTTTTTGTTGTTATCAAGGATGTTATCAGGGACGTAGTTAAGAAAGATAAGCAACTCCACCTGTATATCTGTTATTTCGTTAAAATATCACTAGAAGGAACATTGAAGTTACATTTGGCACATAAACAAAACATACATATCCCGAAAGCTTAACATTTAAAACTAAAGTTAGAGATACAATGAACAACTGGAATGTCTTTGTAATTTTGAATAATGACTGGTTTAAAGACACAGACAGATGTTGTGATTTCAGAATTATATTAATTTTGTTCCAATAAATAAAACTGACATTATTCATAAGGATAACATATTATCAAAACGTAAAGTATTTTAAATTATTTTTATCTACTTATATAGAAAAATGTTTAAACTTCCTGAATATATCTTTGTTATTTTCATATCTTCAATAGTTTTTTAATTTACAAATGTTAGGACTGGTGATATTTCAGAATACAACTTAGTTACTTATCCCTCTTATCTAAGTCTCTGATGTCCCTGATGTTTAATAGAAAGCCCTTCTACGAAGCATTGTATTTTATCGTTTAACTCAATAATTGATTAATAGATTAAATTTGACTATTTATAGTCTATTTAACATTCATTTTAAATATTTTAAAAAGAAAAATGTCTGATCTAAGAAGCACTTTTGATCGTTTTATTTAGAAACTGAGTTATGTTTGGAGATCAAGTATTGATAGTTTATGTAAAATGCACGAATACGATTACTGTACATGTACTGTATTTTAAAAGTGTTAAATGGAAATAATCTCCCCCCTTTCTGATTTCCATTTACTTAAGTGAATATTCAATTTATTAACTTTGTGTTTTTTATCTTTACGACTTATTTGCTATAATTTCACTGCTTTGGTATTAGCATTTCTTGACATGATGCAGTAAATTATTTTCATTTCTTTTTACAATCAAAATGTTTGAACATACTACTGTTCTGCCCGTTGTAAAGATGTGTTTTCAATAATGACAAACATCAGACTAATTCATCTCATTTTCTCACAATTCCTCTCTTGTTATTAAGCAAACACTATGCTGTTGGTAATATCACGGAGACGATTCTTTTGAGTACCCACAACATATGGTTACAGGGTAAAATTAGGACTTTAGAACATGCAAAACTCCCCTTATTTAGAGGTCTGGACACATAGGCAATTGCAACTCGAAAGGACAGTGAAAACAAAAAGTAAAGATGCAACGTACTTTACTGACGATCTACCATGACCAATGCTAATCGGTTCAACAGGAATCCATCGTAGCCGAATGGTTAGCGTGTGGAATTTCTGACTAAGTGTCTCGGGTCGATCGTGGTTTAGTGTCCTTAGGCAAATGCGCATTACTTCACATGGCTTTTCAAAGGTCGTTTGCTTTAAAATCAATAGACATACAATTTCAACAATCTAGAAAAATGAAAGAACTATATTGATAAAATAGCTCGTGTTTGAGCAATTTAACCTTGCATTACAATGTTTTCAAAAGTATTCCGCGACCCAGAAATCGGGAATAATTGATCGGTGTTGTTGGGAAACCCCAACCTAAGCGTAACTATTATATGTGTACACACATATCTGCATTGTACATCTACACAGTGATATGTAATTGAGAACTGTTAGTCGGAAGTTTTCTGATACATTCTGTCTATGATAAGCGAACAATGCAGAGCCAGCTAAAGCTGCGGGGATTTACATCTTTGACTGGCTCTACGCTGATCGCAAGCGTCCAAAAGATGGTTTGCCGAGAGTACCGCTTAAATATTCAGTCGCCGTGATATGACTGAAATACTGTTGAAAACGGCGTACATCCCGCCAATTGTTGTGCATAGACTGGTAATCATCCTAATTATTTTAGTACGTGTGATGGTTCCAAGACCATATCCAGTTAAAGTACCACATCCGGTCAGAGTACCAATCCACATCAGAGGTAACTATAAATAGAACACTGTTGATGACGTAATTAAATATGACGTTGTGTTTATTTTGCAGTTAAGGTTCCAGTGGACCGACCGTACCCAGTCAAGGTGCCCGTGCCCCACCCAGTGAAAGTGCCAGTCCATGGTATAGATATGCATGATTCCCCCGAGTTTCTAACAGCATGCTTAAAAGAAATTTGTTCTCAGTATTTTCTCCGTTAACCCATACCATCGCCATTACATTATGTCCAGATAAGAAAGGGCTCTTAGAGCTCCGATATCATACAGACGCTTTCTGATGTCCCTGAAGCAGACAATATTTGAGCTAGTTGTGCAACAAGTTTTCAAGTCCTTTCAAAGTCATATTGTTGTTGTATGTGGGAAAGGTTAAAGGTGTTTAGTATGTTTTTCTTAACAGTGTGTGTAAACCACGTGACTTAGACGTCACAAATGCTACGGTGGACAGCATTATTTTACCTCGGTTTAGATCTAAAAACAATGGTAACTTCTTTATTTCTTCGTCATTTTTAATGAAACATGGCGCAGTCTACGTCGCTTACAAAGCTCTATCTACGTGTTTTTTCATGGAGTTTGATTAGTGGTTTAGTTTCTTCAAACACTTTAATTAGTGATGTCTGACGATGCAATTATGACGTAAAAAGGCAGCACTCGGTATACACACACTGCTTAAACTAACAGTATGAAGAGGCTGTCCTACATAGACGTAAACCTTTAAGAAATGTGAGTAATTGATTTCCCTTCTGATCGCTAAGGAAAGCGGAACGTGGGGGCACGACTCATTCGCTTGTGTCAGGCTAGATGGATCAAAAGTACTGGAAACTTACCCAGGACTATACCTGCCGTGCTATACCTGCTCTTAGAGCAAACAAGAAAGATTCTGTTCGACAAGCAAAGGGTATTATCGATCGGCTCTTGTCTCAAAACCCCGAAGGGTTCAATTACTAATGACGTTGTTCAACTAACCTTTACGTAAGGGTATTTCTGTAAACTAACAAGCTTTAGGGTCTAATATAATAATTGAAAGGCAAGGCAATGACTTACTATTCATTAAACAGAGAACTAGATAAGAGGGAGTGAACAGCTCTTTTCCCATAATATATAGATATATTATTACTCAACCAAGGCCTATGTTGTGGATTCCTTCGAGTACCCACAACATAGGGTTTGAATGTCGAAAAGGATATTAGCACATGAAAAATGCCCTTTATCTAGTTCTCTGATTATAGCAACGTAATGCTCTAACAATAGCACAGTTGATCTACGTTAAACGTGTCGAACTCCAGATTACAGCTCATTGGTGTACCGGATTATTCTTTAAAATACTGTTAACAAAAGCTTAAGCCAACTTGCACATTTTCTCATGTATAGGCTCATATTATCATGTGAACGCTGTCTATTGTTAGAACACTACGCTGCATTATGTTAGTAAGGGTATGTTTGTGCCACACCGTCTACAAGAACAATTATGTGCTCGTGTTTAACAAATTGTGTATAATAGTAGTCTGTTCTTGGATCACTTAAATATGTCCGTGTTTAACAAAATTGTGTACACTAGTAGTCTTTTCTTGGAATACTAAAATATGTCCATGTTTAACAAAAGTGTGTACACTAGTAGTCTTTTCTTGGAATACTAAAATATGTCCATGTTTAACACAATTGTGTATAATAGTAGTCTTTTCTTGGATTACTAAAATATGTCCGTGTTTAACACAATTGTGTATAATAAAGGCATCTTCTTGTTATGCCCGTGTTTTACAAATTGTGTATAATAGAGACCTCTTCTTTATATGCCCGTGTTTAACAAGAATGTGTATAATAGAGGCCTCCTCTTGTTATGCCCGGGTTTTATAAATTGTGTATAATAGAGACCTTTTCGTTGTATGCCCGAAATCAACAAAAGTGTGTACAATAAAAGTCTCTTCTTGGAATTATTAAAATAATCACGTAATTAACTTTATAGTTAAAGAGCATACACTTAAAGGAACAATGTTGTTATAATTACATATTAGTTATTAACTTAAAATATTTAAATGAAATATGTTGTGTTTATTATTATCATTATGAATATGATGATGATGATGATGATGATAATGATGATGATGATGATGATGACTATTATTCTTATTGTTATTATTGTAACTTAAGTTGAAGGAAAACGTCAATTGATTCAGTTACTGGAATATGTGTTCTTCCAATTTACAATGTAACAACGTTTAATGCGTTTTACAAACTCAGTTATTTGCATGCACAATACTCGAGAAAGACAATGCTACATATATGTTTCTAACAAGTATAAGCTTCAATTGTTAAGGCTTTGAATGTTAACGAACACGGTCGCCTCATGTAATTTGTTAGCGGTTTATTGTTTGACCTGGTGTCATCAGTGACATTATTTTATTGTTTATGAAGCTATCTTGTTAGAGCGTATGTATGCAAAAAGTCTTCGAAGTCTTCCTTTTTTGCAATTTGAATTTTGACTAAAACTCGTGTGAGACGGTATATCAAAGTAAAGTCAAACAGGAACTAAAGAAAAGCAATTCCCTGTTTCTAAAGCGACAATACTTATACTTTTCTAAGATCCTCATTTTCTGTATATACACATACCTACAAAAAACTGAATGTTCACATCCCATGGGTTGTGTTTTAAACACGGATTTGACTGTAACATATAATTTACATCAATATTTCTAGTTCCAGTTCCGGTTATGAAGCCCTTCCCCGTGGTCCGCGAGAGAAAGGTCCCAGTAGCGGTACCCGTCCCACGTCCTTACCCCGTAATCAGGAAGGTCCCTGTACCGGTTCACATCGACAGACCATACCCTGTTCCACACCCAGGTAAGTCATAGGATTGTTGCTTAACTCTTTCACTGAAAACCCCATATAGCCGAGCATTCCAAGTTGAAAAGTGGACCAATCGATTTTCGTCCAAACGGAATGTTTGTAAAATTGCATGTACTATTTAAAGGGAGACAGGTCGTATGTCATCACCAGAATACTGGTTTGACCATGTTTGAAAATGAAAGAAGAGAATGCTGAACACCTGTGCGCTGGGCCCGATTTGGTCCAAAGTGACGGTAACCATTTTCGCTCGGTGATTGATTTTATTTTCATGCTCGAGCCCCTCATTTACCTTGGATTGTATTAAAGCTTAAAGGTAACCAAGTGCAATGATATTTGGTGTTCGACATGAGAAGCGCTAAGTGTGACAAATGTGGACAGACATCGGTCTTTTTACATGGAAACAAAGAAGGAATTTATTTTGTGTGTTGTAACCTCATGGATGAAGAAGTTTAACATATCTAAAAGCCAATGTGTTATCATTATTGAACACATCGAGGTAGATTGAGATATATTTCTCCTTTTCTCAACATGTTTTAAAATGCGTCAGCTGCAGATACATCAGACTGCGGCTAAATTATGATTATTTTTATTTACAGTGCCGGTTCCAGTGAAGGTTCCCCACCCAGTTCCTGTCAGGGTTAAAGTACCAGTGCCTGTCGATAGACCATGTAAGTATCAAATGATTTGAGTTTAACTCGGGTTTTAACCGTATTTCAGTTAGTTCACGATATATCATTATGGTAAATCTCGTCAAACGAGCAATTAAATCCTATCCTTCAGTAATTAACCTTTCATTATTCATCCAGAGATTGTCCGTGTTTTGCCTAGATGTGTGCAATGTCGTCTGCTGTAGATATGCCGTATGTGGGAAAGGGTTAAACTCGATTTTGTGATATTGTTAACATGAGATGTTGACTGATAATGTTTGTATTTTTAACTCTTTCACATCAATATATAATCTTATTTATTGTATAACCATGTACACCTACAAACCAACGAGTCATGATAAACTAATAATTCTAGTAATAAATAACTATAAAAAACACATAAATGTCAGGGACTTAAAAAGTCCCACCCAAATCGTCTTTGAATTCAAGTTGTTTTTATTTAAAATTTAACATTGATTAATGTGTTTTTTCCTGAATATTTAGTCTTTTAATTTTAAATTGATGTATTATTTAAAGTCATTAGATATCAGATCAAACGTTGGCGTAAACAATTCCCAGGTTTATGGATCTCTTAAATGTGCTGACTTCCAGAAAATGAAAATTATAGTCCGAGTTTTAAAACTGTGCAATAATTGTCTTGAAATATTAGAATCATAATTTGGATAAAGTTAGAGTACTAATTTCACTTTCCAGTACCATAAACATCTTACATATTGATCGTTTATACTGCGCATGACATACTCAGTAATCCAAGTTTTGTACATATTCATGACTTTCAATTGACATGTTTTCAACATTTACTACCAACATAGTTTTGAACCTCTTATTACTTACTTTGTTGTCACTAGTAGCACTATTCGCAAAAGTTTTAACATTTCAAAATTTTGATCATCATCTGAAGTTCAGCGACTTTAAAGGTCAACGTATCAATGTTTATAATCTAAATCAATGATTAAGCGTGTAAACATTTTATTTGTATTCTTAGAATACCAGCCGAGTCCGGATACATGTAGGTCGTTTGGAAACGACGCGGGCTATGGATCCAATAGTCGAAATTCGAACCGTAGCTATGCCAACATTCTTTCCGATTTTTTATAATTGTCATAGCGACAATGGCCATCCTTATTTGCTTGGGAAGACTGATGTGTTATGTGCTAGAGTCAGACATCTAGAAAACACATGAGCCGTTCCACGAGAAAACAATCATTGTGGACTCTGAGTAAAGTATATGTCTGCCCGGATTAAACTGCTCGGACTCTGCAGGCTAAACGTCCAGTGAAGAGATAACAGATTGTTCACATCCCATGGGTGGTCATTACCTATAGGTTCGATTTCATAAACAGACAGTCAAGTGTCACTGCCTATGCGCATGCCCACTAATTCCGACTTCGCAGAGGCAATACGATCCATAACCGCCCCCATGCGATTCATATTTATACCACTTATGACGTCATTTCAGACCCAGTTGTTGTTGAAAGGAAGATGCCAGTACCGGTTCCAGTCCACATTAGAGTACCTGTTGATAGACCGTTCCCTGTCCATGTACCGAAACCAGTCCACGTACCAGTCCACGTTCGAGTCCCCGTACCAGGTAAAACGTCTTTAATTTAGAAACAGAACATAACAGAACAGAAATGTATTGGCATAAAATAAACACATATTCATAGCCAGAATAATTGATATATACAATTAGAAAAAATAAAACATATACACGTTGCAAGGTGGTGTAGGTAAAAAGACGTGACATATCAACGTGTAAAGTTGATAGAGAACTGTCAATAAATTGAATTATTATGATATAATTCCTCATTTGATTATATTAACAAAATGTTATTATATAAACATAATACATTTGTAACACGTGCATGCATAACTTTCTAAGATGTTTTATCAGACGTATGCATTATAATATGCACACACTGGATGAGTCCGAAAATGTTACTTGATTGGCCAAGTTAATTTAAATACGCTTCAGAAACAGGAAATAACAGATTCCTTTGTTGACGTTATTGTTTATATATTAGTATATATCTGTTTTTTCATAAACACTTTGCTTATTTAAAAGGTGGCATGACATGTTGAATTGTGTTCTATGACTAGAGGCTGAATTAGCCTATGTCAATATAATTGTATCTTGTCTATTACAATTGATAAAGCCTTTTCCATATACGTAGTTTCAAGAACTACGATATTGTCATGCCCTGTCATTGATTTTGATAAGAAAATTTTACACTATGTTGAATAGAGCACTATCAAATATAGTTAAATTAAACAATTGCGTGTGCAAACAAAATTAAATCAAGAAGTCGATGTACTCAGGTCATACAAAGGCATGAACGAAATATGGTTGTGAAATATAAATTTCTTGGTGTTTTCTTAATTATCACTTTGTTTTAAATACAATAACATGGCCGACAAGGGAGTTAATTGTTGTTGTTATTGGAAGTATGTATACGATAAAGGTAACGGCTAGGTTAACATATAGAAAATCATTCTCTATAACTGAAAGTATAAAAGACGATATACAGCTCATCTCAAAGTCGTTTTAACGATATACTGAATAGAGTAGTAAAGCGAATCAATGATAACTTTTAAATATCAAATGGTGTATGAAATGTTGTTGTACCCTTTCACACTTCTAGACAGAATAAATGGCCAACGAATAAGCCATTTCCAACCTTTCTAGATTGTTTTCAACTAATTATACTATTACAATATAAAGATTTTCTATATTTTTGCCTCGATGTTTATAAGGTTGTCTGCCGAAGATCTGTTGTAATTTTTCAAAAAGGTTCCACTGTATAACCGTTATAACCTTTCTTTCATTGGTGGTCGTCAATCACAGGTTCCACTGTATAACCGTTATATCATTGGTGGTCTTTTCTCAAAGGTTCAACTGTATAACCGTTATATCATTGGTGGTCTTTTCTCAAAGGTTCAACTGTATAACCGTTATATGATTGACACATTATTATTCCAGTTGAAGTTGTCCGACACGTGCCCGTGGTTCGTAAGGTCCCCATGCCGTTCCCCGTTAGACACACAGTACATGTAGACAGACCGTTCCCTGTACACGTACCCGTAGAGAGGAAAGGTAACCCGCCATTTTTGATATTATTTTAAATATAAAACTACTAAGTGCGCTTGTTGGTATATCTTTTAATTTTTGTATTTGTTTTGACAAAAGCTTTAAGTGTAACTTCACTAGCGTTATAGGGCAAGATATATTTATTTCTATGTAAATTGTCCTTGAACATTTGATTATGATGCTGACCCTATTCAAATTGTTTTACATTCACAGTTCCTGTAGCCGTACCTGTTAAACAACCGTTCCCAGTTCCAGTCCATATTAGGGTAAGTAAAGAGGATCTGACGACACCGCAATAAATGTCGTCTCGAATTGACCTGATACATCTTATTCTTTCTTTCTCTCTCTCTCTGTCACTCTCTCTTCCCCCTCTCTCCCCCACTCTCTCTCTCTCTCTCTCTCTTTCTATCTCTTTCTTTCTCCCTCTATCTCTCTCTCTTTTCTATATGTATGTATGTGCGTATGAGACTCTCCCCCTCCGGTTGATACATAATGATCGTGTATGCAACGCTTTGATTGGCTGAAACAAAGGTTAATCTGAGATGACCTTTAATAGGCATTATATAGCTATAAGGGAACTTTTGTTTCTTCAGTGAAGCTTATCGCTAGCTTTCAAGGAATCGTATGTTAATAAGCAAAGCGATTTAAATATTATTTTTTTAATATTTCATACGGCAGGATTTAAAAATATTGATCGCCCTAATAACAAGTTTTGTGTATCACACATAGATAAACAATGTATTTGAAAAATCACAACCTTCATACACACTTAATTGGAAATCTTCATATGAAAATATTTACCCCATCATAAAATCATGTATAATCATGTATTTATATGGAGGTTTAAAGCATTTCTTCTCAACATCTTCAACACATTATATATCGTATGTCTTTTTGTAGTTTTGCAAATAAAACACGGATTAAATCATCAATGCATTGTTTATGACCGGAACAGGTACCAGTGAAACAGCCCGTTCCTTTCCCAGTTGTGAAACGAGTACCAGTCAATGTCCCATATCCAGTAGAAGTCCCTGTTAAAGTCCCTGTTAAGGTCCCGTACCCAGTTCCAGTTCACGTTCCAGCCAAGAAAGGTATGTATCTATTAATATACCGTATTCATTAGTGATTCTAAAGACGTTATGTTTCAAAATTTATATGTAAATCAATTTCTGATTGTCTGAACCGCATGGTCAACCAGAATTTGTTATACACATTGAATTGAAATTGTAATGCGTTTAATTGATGAGTGTTGATCGATGCTTGCAGTAGTCACGATTGAGTCTTTAACGGACAAGCCTAGCGCAACACGTCATTAGTTGATATTTGATTATTGTACTGTCGCCGTTCTTAAGTATTGTTTAAAGGTGTTACTTAGCGCTAAGTTTTGTTGGTGGACTCGAGTCCAGTGTAAATAGGTATAAAAAGAGTCGGCTGACCTACAAATAAGATTTTGGGACATTTACAAACACTCGTATAATAATAGTTATACCACACGTGATGTACGACAAGAAAAGTAGAGCCAAAGTTGAGGATTGATAATTCACTACTTATTGTGCATCGTTTACCTTGCCCCAATACGAATCACGGATTTTTACAATTATATCTCTTATGTCCGTTTTATGCAAAACCAAACAAAGTTGTATATTAGAATAAGGGCTTTACTTTCAAATGAAAAAAAATGAAAAAAAACTTTAATCCTATGTATTGTAGCTCCCAAGAAAATCAGACCACGATTTTGGAACTTACGTAAGATATAGTTATAGTGAAACTTAATTGACTTTGAATACGTCACACGCTCCACTGCAAATCGACCAATCGGTAGACACGGTGCTCTCGCGATAGTTCGCGTGAGTTGTATTGTATAGCGAGATTGTGTAATCCCGCGATAGTTCGTGAGTTGGATTATATAGAGAGACTGTGTAATACTTGATTAGTTCGCGAAGGTACAGTGTATACCTATTTTCGAGCGCAGTGGATCGTATAATGTATTCATAAGTACGCTGTCAATTTATGTTTCACTGTCAAGACAAGCAGTGCTAGCTTTTTGTACATTGTATAGCATTAAAAACTCTAAGCTTTATATATTGATGAGCGTAATATTTTTCACCAGAACATTGTAGAAATCATTATGGCAAAAGAAAACATTGTTCATTATGAGTAATTCCTTTTTTTGCAACAATGTTTTCAACTGTATTTAATATACTTTCATTTATATAAATTTCCCCCTTTTTTGAAGAAATATCTTCAAAGGTGTCTGCTGCAGATTTGTCGAATGTGGAAATTAGACGCATCTGCAACAGTCGACTTCTGAAAACCTTCTGACATTTCTCATCATTTGTATTTTCTCCCTTTCCAAAAAGTCAATGCGACATGCTTTATTCGTCTTCCACCAATGGCCTAAGTCTATGTCGCAAAGCAACCAATTGCTTGGGAATATTGTTGTGTGGAGTACTGGTGTGCGAAAACCAGGAACCACATGAGTAGGTGAACTCCGCCGTGATATGAGAAATTGTTAAACATGGCGTTGAACCCTATCAATCAACTCCCTTTCCGCAATGTTTTCAACTATATTCGATAACTTTACTTTCTTTTATGAATGTTTTTCCACAATTTTTCTTTTTTGTCTCAAATTCGTTGCTTCAATTTCGTTGTAACTGGGAAAAGGTGATTTTTATTTTTCTATTTTATTCTGTCCTGCTACATGTATTCAAAACTGATTATATATTCAGAAATCCTATTCATAATTTAATCAGATACTGAAAACTGAACCATTTTTAAAAGATCGTCTACAACCAGTACTACATAAACGAATATCAATAGCATCTTAATATAATTTAAGATACCGAGGAGACGATGTGAAGTCACACACTGATTAAATACTTAAATCTACTTATTACACAATGACACATATTTAAGTGAAAGTATTTGAGCTTCCAAATCTAAGTAAATTACACACTGACGAAGACCCTAACCTTTTTTCCTTAACATAGAGATGAAATGTGATAAATATATATATATACAGAGAGAGAGATTGATGTTCTTATATTTTATACCTCACAAAACTCCGTTATATCACGGTATTTCCTAGATAAGTTTCCAGTACTACTGGTCAATTTATCCTGACACCAGCCGGTCAGTCGTAATGCTAATACCAAAACCCTGAGCCCAAGCCGACATTGCTAGCAATCTTAAAAGTCTTTGGGACTGTCCGATCGAGGATCGAACCCGCAAAAACCCGCTCTTATATATGCAGAATATACGTTTAGGGTACTCTCAGTATAAAATAACCTGGACATTTTTTCAGCACCCCGAAAGCACAAACGACCACAGAAATGGAACTATAGTAAGCCGTAACATGTACATATAAATAGCTTTGCATATATCAATAATAATATTGCAAAATATACATGCTTACTATATACCCTTGATTGACTGTTACGCTGTTGAAAGCAGTGTAAAACACACAACAATCAAACATATCAATAGCAGTTATGATTAATATTCAAATAAGTATAATTCATTTAAAGAGATTTTTGACATTTACAATTGGATGTTCTCAAAGTCGCATGTGTTGCATGTTTGAAATAGTCAATCACAGTTTATATAATGTAATGGATTCTTCCACATGTTTTGTAACTTGTGTTATTTCGATTGCTTCAAGTTCTGCAAATATATATGTTATTATGATTCAAGAATGAGTAGATAATGACACAGCCAAAACAACAACATGTCCACAGCTACAAGCCAAGCACACACATACACTGCTATCCCCAAAACACATATGCTTTAAATGTCACCAACTATTTTGTGAAAGTCAATGGAATATGCTAGTTTTCTTTCTAATATTGTGCATTGTTTATGTGTGCTAAATATGTATCGCTTTACGTTTGTTTTTCTTATATGAGCCATCCCGAGAGAAAACCAACATAATGGCCTCTGCGTAATGTATCCTGTTCGGCATGCTTAGACTGATTCGGGTTGATACTTTACGCAGAGTCCCTAATGGGTTTTTGTTCTCGCGGGACTGTTCGTATTATATAGACGCACTGCGTCTGATGATTTGGTGTCTTATTGCATCTGCGTACAGTGCACATTGCAGACTTACGTGTACCTGTGTATTCCTTAAGGGAAGGTGACATGCTATCTGGAAAGTATGCCGTGTCGAGTATCGGTGCGTGAAAGCCAGGAAAACATCGTAGTATGATAATGTTGATAACGTCAGTACATAGGTCGAGATAAGGAAGAGTATACAGCTCCCAGCCAATATCATTTTTATCTCTTATCCTTCAACCAAACCCTAAGATAAGAGGTACTCAAAAACTCTTTTGAGTACCCACAACATAGGGTTAGAGGGTAACATAAACTCCCCTTATTTCGAACTCTGACTTATTTAACCATCATGTAGAATAAATAGGATACCACTTCGACGGGCGCAGTTGAATTGGTTTGCATTGTTCTTGTACACTGTCCGCCACTGCGTTCAATTGGACACATACATCGAAATATCTTTAGCGAAAATGTCAGTAGGTCATAATAGTCATAATAGTTTTCCGTGAAAACCCGACTTCGTTTCATCGAAACGAAATGGGTTGTTTACGTTAACCATTATCACATGTACAGTCTATTGAACGCAACCCTGTCTCGTAGTATTTGTTTAACGCTATGTTAACGCCTCGTGTTTCCCTTTGCTTACAGGATACAAGAAACACGGTGGGAGTAAGTATAACTACAATACTATGATACCCAAATCGCATTGAAACCAGATCAAAATAGTTCGCTGTACGTTTATTGTATATGACACCACCGCATGCAAGGTTGTCTCGAGTTGACCTTTTACACACATACTATACCTAACGATTGTGTATATCTGAGAATGTCCTGTTATAGGTTGTCGTCAGATCTGTACGAGCGTTTACTACTGCAGCGCAGTTTAAGTCTGGTTTTAATGAGATGGAAAATTACCCAGGATATTGTAGTGAATGAAATTAATACCCGGGACATTATATGTCGGCTGATTGGTAAACAATTTATTGAATTTGGCTCATAGATAGTATATGCGACACACCTCTCTGTCGCAAGTTAGATAAAGAGATAAAGACAGAGACAAACAGCAAGTTAGATACAAGTATAGATTAATACATTATTGGTACTAGTTTCCGGTACGAATGTCCTTTTAAGCGTGCCTCGAACTTGTACACAATTGGACATATTATATATAGGCCGCCTGGTAAGCTCAATCGGTCGAGTACCTGCACGCCCTAACAGCATGAGCCACGGACTGACTGCACGATTTTATCTCCGTGCAACGTATAAATCTAGTCCAACTTTGTTTAATAACGTTTATCTAGCTAACTGTTTATGCTTAACAGGATTGTTTGATCAGCCAGTAAAATGTGTCCACGTCATAATAACAGAACTATAAAACAACTAATAACGTTTACCTATTTTCGTCATATTTATATATTTTACACAAATAAAATATTTACTAATAACTATGTCACTAAGTGTATGTCTTATTCTTTCATGTCTAGCTACTTTTCGCATATCAATGGTGTAAATCTGATGTTGATATGCGTATTAAAAATAGACACACGCTTGACTTTATTTTTGAAAAGTGTGTTTAAACATCAATCACTTGTTTAAATCTTTAAGCTGAACAATTGACCTTTAAAATATTAACCTTATTACAGGATATAATAATAACACATGTCTATTGATCATCGTCTACCATATAAAATATGCTTTTTTATACAGCATATTCTAGTAACTATGACAACCAAAACACCGGAAGAAATATCTACGGAAATGGTTTCTACGGAAACGATAACTATGCCAACAGTAACTATGGAAACGGTTACTTTGGTAACGTTGGATATGGCTCAAACCGTAAGATAACCTTAGGGCTAGATAACTGTTTAATCACATATATAGACCTGTTAGAGGATGTTTTCGATATAGTGTATTACAACGTGCCTGCAAGGGTCTTGCAAAACCTCTCACCAACACCTCAGAGTAGCAATTGTATATTGTGATGGCCATGGTATTTGATACATGTATTTCCATTCGCATTTTACCCATTAATCAAGAGAGAACATACTGTTTCTTGTTCGTTTAAAGAAAGATTTCGATATGTCTTAGTCAACACGCCGACAAGTCTCTCGCCTTACCTAACAGCAAAGCCTTCTTGTGTCAACTCTAGCTTTTGATACTCGTCGAGCTTGTGTCTTTTGGCAATATATACATGCGTTTCAATTGGCTGGGACTGGCGATATTTCCCACATGAATTTCTGATGGAACTTGCTCTTCCAGAGAATGATTTCGATATATCTTATTCAACATGCCCGCACTGATTGCTGTGGAACCAGTGCATTTAGGGTATATACATGTATGTTCATTGGCTGGCACTGGCACTGGCAAGTTGCCAATATGTATCACAAGTGTACTTACAACCACTTGTTCTTCTATAAAATGATTTCGATGTAACTTATTCAATATGCCTGCACGCAAGTCCCTACGTTAACCTCACAATAAATGATCCTGGTATCAATGCTCTCTTTTAATGGCTATGGAACTTGTGAATTCAGGTAATATACACATGTATGTCAATTGGTTAGCACCGGGCAGTTATCAACATGACTCCCACGTGAGCTTAAAAACACTTGTTCTTTGAGCAAATTCGATATATATTATTCAACATGCCCGCACGCAAGTCTTTACCGTAACCTCACAATAATGTGTTCTCGTGCAAATGTTATCTACTGGCCATGGAACAAGCAATATATACATGTGTTTTCCATGTGCTTGCACTGGTAAGCTACCAATGGATCAATGATGAACATAATATTTCTTCGAGCGGTGTTTATGCGTTGCGCGGAGATGTATAGTAGCGTCTTGTTTGTACATGTGTATTGTACGGACTGTCAATTAAAGGTACGCTAGCATATACGTGTATGTCATTGAGGAAATAGCTTTCCATACGATATAAAGGCGTCTCTTTAATCATGAATCAAGCAGTAAAACCCGTCAGATATGTCACTTTACAGGTCAAATTAGTATCACTAAGTGTAATAAATAATTTCTGGTCATATAGAGGCGTTAAGGTCATAGTAAAATGCCAGCTTTATGATAGTAACCTACACTGGTAAAGACTTGGCACATAACAAAGCTACCGTTGTATATGTGCTAGCAAAGTGCGACTTTCATGTAGCGTTATCTGTCTTGAATGTTGTTATTCATTCGTAACGAGCTGTCTCTCCTGCAATATACAATGATCGCCACTTAGACATTTTTCTTTCCCAAATTTCCTGTCGGACGAAGATGGAGTTGTCCAATATATTATACAACATAGAAGCGTAGACTTGGTGAAACACGGCTGAGGAAGGGTTAAGAATGAAAGGGTTAAACAAATCGAAAAGGAAGGAAAGTCGTCTTTCTGGCGTTCTTTCATAAGCATTAACCCTTTCCCTCATACGTCAATTTTGCAGCAGACGACTTTGAACATATTTTGTCTAAACACAGAAAATCTCAATAATCAAATGGATAACCTATGACTAAAAGTGGAAAACATTGTGGCAAAAGGAGAAATTGCTCGTTTTGAGCACTATGTTTTCAAAAAAGTCGTTTGCTACAGAGGCGTCAAAAGTGTCT
>JAUELF010235261.1:0-13115 GCA_031471495.1 Clinocardium nuttallii
CTCTGCATATGTGTTAAATAGCCACTACATAGGTGTTAAACAGTCTCTGCATATGTGTTAAACTGCCTTTATGGAAAAGAGTAGCCTTGGCATGAATTTTGTCCCCGCAATGCCACGCAATGCGTCGTGCCCATGATTAAAGTATAGGAGAGTGTAAAGGGTGTGTGTGTGTGGGGGGGGGGGGGGGTGCCATGTCGTAGAGAGAATTTTGGAAATATTCCAATATTCGGCACGTGTCAATGCGTGTAAATGCGTGAAGGGTGCGGGGTGCGTGCCATACCGTAGGGAGATTTTTGAAGGTCAAGGAATGAAGTTAGGTGTGAAACTACACGCTTTATAGCGTGCCGCCAAGCGGGACAAAGCGTGACCAAAAATTGCCTCCAACGACTTCACGTATGCGCAAAGTCGTCGGTGCAATGCCTTGCGATGCGGGAACTATGCGTGTCGTGCGCGACACTGCGGGACAATACTTAACATATGCGTAAACAATGTGTGCCAATGCGGCCCATCTTTGGCCGCGCATTGCGTAGACAGTGCGTGTATTCGTATTATTCGTGTACAGTGTGCGAACAGGTCGCAAACACGACTTCATGTTCCGCTGCGTATCATCGAAGTGGCTCGCCTGTCTCGATGCATTGCTTTGCATTGCTGGTACAAAATACGTGACAGTGTCAGGGCGGCTTAACAGGCTGAACACGTTCTCCATGAAATTTCGTTAACTCTATATCATCCCAAAACGAATTCTGGCTGGTTAATTTCGTGAATGAAATTGCTTCTGACTTATCAGGTTTCTGAGCACACAAACCCAGCATAGAGAATAGTCTTAAATTATTGAAGACAACTTCCAGCTTATATTATTTGTTCATAATATGATTACCGAGGACTATTTTCGTTAAATGTCGAGTCGACATGATTGACCAAGCATTTGGTACTGTTAGTTAGATACGAAACAACACTATTTAAATCTATTTTCAGGTAATAAGATATATAACGTACAGTGGTTCAGCTATGACGTCACATTTCCGCCATGGCATGTCGGACGAGGAGTGTCTGTTGGATCTACTTCGGTTAATCGTTGCCAGACACCCAAGTGCACAGACAGCTATATCGGACGCTTTTAGACATTCCCCGCACCTCGCAAACTCATATTTGACCTTCACCTACAGAGAAGATAATGGGTCAAGAATAGAGCACGAGTGTCGCTGTCATTATGAGCATGAGTACATGACCTACATCACTGACAACGAGACGGGCTTCGACTTTGACAGTTTTAGTCAAGTAGCTAAGAACGTGATGCGTGGACATTGTCGACACGCACTGTATTCCCCGAGTACGGACAACAGTCCGGTATCGCCCTCGAGACCGTACTTAAAGTTTGGTAAATCTGTACTAAACCTTCGCCGCCATTCCGTGGACTTCGATATCTCAAACAACAACAGACCAGAAAACAGAAGACTCACTAAAAGACGATCGAGTAGCAGCCTTAAGTCGCTCGAGCTCGGAGAGTTAAACCGAGGACTTACGGGGCTCAGTCGAAGATCGTCAAGTAGTCTGCAATCTCTGAGTGAGGAAATCGGAGAAGTCAAAGGTCAAACACAGACAAGTCTCATTCATGCCGCAGCGGCCGTCGGTAACGGCAACTTGTTAGCCTTCTTGTTGAAAAAGTCTAAGATCTCAATGGAACAACTTGGGAAGTTTCAGTTGTCACCACTACATGTTGCGATTCTGAAGAACAAGATGTGCTACTTGAAGCAGATTATTCTTCGGCCGGAGACATATCTGTGCAACAGGACAGGTGTTTTCAACCAAGCCTCCATCGTGTTTGACTCGCACGGTATACACAGTACACTGGAGTTACGAAAACTCTCTCTGCTCGGTCTATGCATTAAAGAAGACGACCTTGACACCATGCAAGACTTGGTTGAGACTGGGTTCATTGGTGAAGGCGCTATGGAGCGAGCGTTGAGCGAAGCAGTGGAATTTGATTCCTTTGACGCTACCGAAATTTTGTTACTCTGTGGTGTGCGGCCAACTATAGACATAATGAAGAGTGGCACGTCTAAATGCACGGACGTATTTGAAAGTATTTTTAAACGTTTTAGAAAAGATTTCAAAGTTTATGCGATTCAGCATCCTCACTATGTAACCCGAGAACTTCTGATGCCTGCCATTTTGACACGTAACGTCGGAGTCGTTAACGTGTTGGTGCAGAACGGTTCGCCCGTCGATGGGAAAGGATTCTATACACCCCTGACGTGCGCAGTTTTGGAAAATCAACCGGACGTTGTGAAGTTACTGTTGGAAAACCGCGCCGACAAATCGCCCGAAATGCAGAACTACAATTTACTGGATATGTCCGTTTGTCTTGGATTCACCGAATGTGCAGGTACATGTAGCTATATAACTTTATGTCTAGTAAATCGTCATTCGGAGGTCTCCAGATAAACTCGATGAAGACCTCGGATATCACTATTATACCCGATATATTGGTAGTGAATCAGGTTTCGGTTGCGTGATGTGGGTAAAAATAATCCCCTTTTCACGTTGGATAAAGTCCGAAACAGTCCGCTTGAACAGCATTTATTCGGAACTTGGTTCAGTACTACACACAACATGCTTCACGAACGACTAACTACCTTCCAATTGACAATGTTAACCCATTTTTTAAAACGAATGACGTAAGTCACAAGGACGTTTGTCCGTTTTACGGGTAAACTAATCGACGGTGTAGCCGGCGATTTTTTCCCCGTTCATAAGTTATGTGTATGAACTTTGCTTTACCATGTATCCAAAAAATGATTGTGTCCATTGAGGATTTTTTGTTGCAGTCACGATCATCCTGCGTTTTGATTGGATGAAAGGTGAATATCGAAAATATCACGATTATACCCGATCTATGGGAAGTGAATCAGGTTTCGGTTGCGTGATGCGGTAATCCCCTTTTCACGTGGGATTAGGTCCGAAACAGTCCGCATGAACAGCATTCATTCGGAATTCGATGATACAGTACTACACACAAAATGCTTCACGTGTAAATAGCTAGTTTTAGCCAAGTTTATAAACGAATGACGCTAGGCACAATGACTTATGTCAATGATAGGAAATAATCTATGGGCTGGTTCGATTATCTTCGACGTTGCCGACTTAGCTATCGCGGCTTTATGAGATATTAAGTACTGATATTTACGTGCTGATGATCAAGTACTGATATTTAAGTACGGATGATTAAGTACTGATATTTAAGTACGGATGATCAAGTACTGATATTTAAGTACGGATGATTAAGTAATGATATTTAAGTTCTTATATTTAATCACTGATACTGTAAATGAAACGAACATATAATTTCGATCCCGTAACAGTCAAACCAGAGCTCTTTCTCCGTCCACTTACATGTAAAACCTCATTAAATATGCATTCTGATGAACAATAAGCCTTTTGCCACATGCAGACGTATAGTGTTGCATCCTCGGCAGAGGACCTTATTTTAAAAAAAATAACTTTTATTTTATTTATTGAGATTTAAATGTTTTTGCCTAGATGTACTGCTGCAGATGTGTTGTAGGTGGGCAGGTGTTAGGTCTTCCTTAGTGGTTAAGTACCCGTACACCCATATGTGACGCAACTGTAATAAGAACTTATTTCGCATGGCGTGGCGTATACAGCCACGGTTTAAACTGTTAATCAGTTAAAAGACAAACCCACGACTTCAGCTGATCGCGTATGAATATAAGTACATGCTTGTACACCGGAAGTTTATGATGGGATGAACCGGTCATCACGTCGAATAACCTTGTCAGCAAAATAGGTCTTAATAGTAATAAACCTTTTCACCTAAGCACGCACTGGTTTCTGGGGTCAAGGTTCTTTTACATTAACATTCACTGAAACACACAAAGCCTTTTTTAATGTCAAATGTATTTTACCATTTACCTTCACCGAAACATGCCCTGGTTTCTGAAATCAAATATATTTAATATTTTTTTCCTCTGAAACGTGCACATGTTTCCCAGAACAAACATCGTTAATATAAATTTTCATCGAAACATACAAAGTATTCTGGGGTCAAATGTATTTAAATAGATATACTGATACCCAGTAACGTGTCTGTGTTGTTATGCTGATAGTTGTACTTGACCATATTAACACATTTGGGCATCAATCGTTTTCCACCAATGGGCTTAAAGGACTTTCAGAGAAGTTACCCGAGAGAACACTGTGTGGTATAACTGAAAAATTGTTGAAAATGGCGTTTATAAATCATTATTATACATTGCATTACTTGTGTGTTATATACGATTCTCATAAACACAACGCATCGAGTAGAAACTTGTGTGACAAAACACTCATTTTGTGCAATTATTACCGCTGCCACATTGTTTTCAAATGTCGTCTGCTGAAGACGAGTCGTCAAAATCGTTTGCTTGGTTAAGTTTCATTATTGACTCTCATGAAAATCGTCCTTGAATACAAACATGGCCCGGAAGTGAATCGTCGGTGAACCGGTCATCGCGAAGAATGAGCTGTTAAATACTGTGTCAATATTCTATTAATCATGAACGAGTGACAGCTTGAGGTTGCTTTTAGTGACATTTTTACACAACCGAACTGTCACATCACATACTAATTAAAATGACCTTCATCGCCACTTGACGTTTATGTCAACACTCTGTCTGCAAGTTGCGGGACAGTTAGTCATTGTGGTCGTACAAATACAATTTGATAATACGTCATTATATATAACCTATTGTCAGCCATTTCATGGTATTTAATAACGCCTGACCTTTCTTAGAAAATAGTCAATTAATTGGATACAAACTTGAGAACAAAAGCGTCGCAAGCAAACGCTAACGCCCGTTTGCTTTTTACTAAGCCGAAGAAGGGGCATTACTGAATAATTATTAAAAAGTGATTTGACTTGGTATAGACATGTGTCTTGTTCCTAGGAACATGCGAACCTTATTAAAATAATCATTAATTTTAAAATGTTAAACGGTTTTTGAGTTATGAGGTAAAGGTTGAAGTTTTGTGACGACGCAAATGGATCAAAATAGCCCGACTTTTTACTTCAAAAAATTGGAATGCATCAAATAAACACCCAAAGTTTAACTCAAATACAATGTTTTATCAACACTTTTGAAATGATACTAAGAGGAAGACAGTTATCCTTTTGCCGATTTTGTCATGATGAGATTTAAATTTAAAGCCCGAGTAAACCTTAAATGTTTCTTCACGTTATATAAAACAAGACATTTTTGAAGCGATTAACCGTTTATACACAAACTACATCCCTAGTTTGTATAATTTAGATTTGAGCTCATAACTGATACATCACGTGTTTGATTAAAGTTGAACATGCTTGATTTCAATGAAACTGAATCTTTCGCTAAATGGGTACGTTTTCGTTCTCTTTTTCAGAAATACTGCGAAAATTCGGACTCAAACGCAAATCTAAGTCTATCAAGAACACTGTGCCTTGTAATCTTCTACTAGGGATGGCGAGCAAGTTCGAGCTTCAGCAGGATCAGGTTAAACTTCAACGATATACAGACCACAAGCGTAACTCGCACGGACATGATGACGACACCGTACTGCACGTGGCGATTAAAGCCAAACTTAGCCGCCGATTCGTACATGAAATTTTGAAAACTGGATCAAATGTTAACGCGAGAAATAAAAAGCTAGAAACGCCATTGCTTTGCGCAGTTTCGAAAGATAACTTTGCAGATCCTGATGTCATAAGAGAACTTCTTTATTTTAACCCAGTATTAGAGGTCTGTGACAAATCCGGCAAGTCGATATTGGTGCACGCCATATCACGTGACCAACTTCAGCGCGCCATGGAGGACGAAAATAAACCTGCGTACGCCGGAACCAGCTCGGGTATTACTAATGGAAACAGAAATGGTTCAGACATATTTCAGTCGATAGCCCCGCTTCTTTTGGACTGTGGATATAATGTAAAATTTGACGACATTAAAAAGCCGCATCCGACAATGTACGCGCTCAAAGCGGTATGGCGAGATCTCGCTGCCACGATTGGTTGTGGTCGAGACGGGATGTACGTCCAGCATAATCCTAAAAACTTACAGTCGAGGTGTCGAGAGGTTGTTAGACGATCCCAACCGGGATTTCGACTACACCAGTTCCTGGAGTTTATGAAGGTTCCACAGGACATTTCAGACTTTATTCTCATGAAAGAGTTCCTCAAAGTGGAAGACTAAACTTCGCAACAAATTGCTTTGAAATGATTTGGCTATAGTATGCATGCGTCCACGTGCCTAACTATAGTAACTAATCTTTGCTAATGAACATTCTGCAGGATCTTAAAGACTTTTATTTTTTGAAGACGTATACAAATCGCAGTTTGTCTTGCAATGTTTGGTGATAGTGCAATGTATATATACGAGTCCAAAGGCATACACTTAGAGGAGAAAAGCTGGGTTTTCTTTGTTCATGAATATTCTGCAGGATCTTAAAGACTTTATTCGTATGAAAGAGTTCCTCAGAATTGAAGACTAACTCTGCAACAGATTGCTTTGAACTGATTTGCGATAGTTTGCATGCGTCCTAGTGCCTTACTTAAAGCAACTTATCTTTACTTATGAAGGTTCTTACAAAACTGTTTTCTGTAGAAAGAGATCATGAGAGGTAAAGACGTATACAAATCGCAGTTTGTCTTGCAATGTTTGGTGATAGTGTCATGTATATAATAGTCCAAGAGCATACAATTAGAGGATATAGCGGTGTTTTCTTTGTTTATAAATGTTCTGCAGGATTCTTACAAAAGAGTACTTCAGAGTTGAAGACTTATTTCGCAACATATTGCTTTCAAATGTTTGGCGATATTCTGCATGCGTCCAAGTGCCTAACTATGAGGAACTAGTTATTGCTTATGAAGGTTATGCAGGATCTTACAGACTTTTTTCTGTAAAAAGAGTTCCTCTGAGTTGAAGACTTACTGCGCAACAGATTGCTTTTGAAATGTAAGGCGATAGTTTGCGAGCGTCCACGAGCCTAAACTAAGAGTAGTAAACTGATCTTTTTTTGTAAATGAATGTTCTGCGGACTTTTTTCTGATGAAAGAGTTCCTCAGAATTAAAGATTTGTACTCGCAATATCTCGTTCATTACTGAAATAAATTATGTGTATTGTGAACTGTAGATAATGAAATAAATCATGTGTTATGTTAACTATTAATAATGAAATAAATTATGTGTTATGTGAACTATTACTAATGAAATAAATTATGTGTTATGTAAACCATAACTAATCGTCTCAGTGCGATAGTTATATTTGGTTTCAAAGTATCATAATGATTGGAGGTCAAAATATGTTGGGCCTCATTGTGAGGCAATATACGCTTTCTGCAGCAGACAACATTTAAAATCATGGTGACAAAAGGAGCATGTTTTCCGTTTGACACCATGTTTTCAAATCTATTCATAGTTATACTCATTTAAAGAGATTTTCCATATTTTTACTGTTTCCGAAATCGTCTGCTGCATAATTGTTCATAGAATTGCTTGAGTTTGCCGATTCTTATCAGTATACACACTACTGAGATTACCGCATCCAGTATAGGGTTGTGATGTCAAATAAGGAATTAAGACATGCAAATTACCAACCGGTGAATCTAGGCCTTTCTGTTGACTTGTTTTAAGGTTAATTATTAACATGTGCTTGCAAAACTGTTTAAATTAAAATGTAGTAAGTCAACAACAGAACTTTGTTTTCACGCCAATGGTCAGTGATATATACTTAAACGAACGTCCCCGTGGAAGAATTGGTCTATGGTAGACATTTACCCCTTTTGCAGTTCAATACCGGTCCGTGATTTCCTTGTCGAATCAATCAATCAACCAATCAATAAATCAGTTGCTTGGCTCTTTACTTAAATTATATAGAAGTTAACTGATTAGATGCCGAACAGTGCAGCTACTGATCAGGTTAGTATGCAT
The DNA here is from genome assembly GCA_031471495.1 of Clinocardium nuttallii. Classification (NCBI taxonomy): domain Eukaryota; kingdom Metazoa; phylum Mollusca; class Bivalvia; order Cardiida; family Cardiidae; genus Clinocardium; species Clinocardium nuttallii. The sequence continues at coordinate 7,962 of JAUELF010235261.1, forward strand.
AGGCGAATCTACATCAACACCGGTCGCTGATGTTTGAAGTACTTTCAGTTAAGAAGAGACACATACTCTTATGTATATGATCAAGTGCACGAAAACGAGATTGAAGTTTGCATTGCAGAATAATATAGGTCCGTACCTGCCTGCCCTCATCTTCTCAATGTACACAAGTTGGCAGAGACTTTTAACAAGACGATTTAAGTAATGTTTGCAAGATGTAATTCTTGATCAGACTGTGCGGATGTACATGCTAACCTTGATCCAAACTGTTCTTAAAGGCCAACTTGTACGTTTATCCAATAACGGGCTCAAATGTGGATTAAAAGAACGTAAACGCATTAGAAATGTGCAAAATTGAGCAATGTCTCGTTTTACCAATGTTTTCAACTGTCGTTTACTGCATATGTGTCAATATGCACGTACGAGTTGTTGATAGTTTATATACAGAAGTATCAGGTACTGTCGAGTCTGCCCGTTCTGAGACGACATTGAAAGTCAACACACGTCTGCATTGCTTCGTCGAAGTGAAAGCATATTGGGTTTTTTCCACTGAACTGTGAACTGGTTCTCTAAAACTGGGTACAAGCCACTAACAACAGGTAATGGTCTAAAACACTTTCACTGCATACCATAATGCAATGCTGTTATACGCCTGTCTGTGTGAGAAAATACATGAGGCTATTACAATCAACGTTACATTATTAGATCAGACCGAAGACACGACTATGATCCTAAAGTGATTTAATTTATTTGAGATTTATGCAGTTTTTACCATTATTTCTGATATTTCACGCGACAGTTCACTTATTCATAACCCATGGGTAAACAAACCAGTATCGGGCTGGGAAATCTGCGAAAATAATACAAGAAACTCAAAAAGGCAAATATTGTTCCACTGCAATAGGAACTCAAATCATTATAACCATATAAGGCAAACGTGACAGCCTTTTCGACAAACCAGCATATCTTAAAAGTTGCCACTAGAGCATATAAGACAAACATCCCTGGTGGCCATGTTTCATTACCAATCAACATTGCTTGAAGGTTTACCATAGATGGTTGTCCAATGAATCTTTTTTATAAAATCATTTGAAGATAGGCCTGATACTTTCGGCTGAGAAGATATTTAAATGTTCACGCAAAACAGTCCCTGCTCTCTGGCGGCCATGTTTTTTCGAACAATCAACATGGCTTGAAGTATTTCGTACAAGGATTCCCAAGGACCATTTCTACAAACATATTTGAAAATAGGCCATATGCTTTCGGCGGAGAAGATTTGTCAAGTAAAAGCTAAAGCCGTCACGATAAGGCAAAACAGCCCCGACCCTGTAGGCCATGTTTCATTACCAATCAACATTGCTTGAAGGTTACCTTATTAACATTTTTACCCAATTATATGAGAAGATTTTTTATTTTTTTCCACTAAATTATTTATGGCAAAACAGTCCAGCGCCCTGGTCGCTATGTTATCTTACCAATCAATATGACATGAAGGAATCACCCAAGGGATTGGAAAATGGACCCACTATGATGCCATGGAAACCAAAAGTGTACATCCATCAAAATGTGTGGAAGGTATTCAAGAGAAGACTGCTTCCTATGAAGTTATATCACAAATGGCCCACTGGTTACCGAGGAGAAGAAGATGATGATCGGATGACCCATGTCGGTGCCACTAAAGCGCAATTACAATAACTCACATTGAGCACTTCACGCTTAGGTGAGATACATAAACACACCTGAATACCTTAACATACTGTCAAACATGCATGTAGTTTCATCCCTATAACTCAAATTATTTTTGGGACATGTGCAATATATATATCGAAATAAAGGGCTATAACTCAGTTTAAATGGGGCTTCTGTGAATACACACAGCCACAGCTCAAATTCTTTTGGAGATATGTACACACGTTGTGACTTCAGACTTATAGACAGCAATAGCTTTCCCTATTGTATGATGCTAGGCTTAATTATGCATTTTCAAAATCAGTCCAAGAAAGCTTTGCTATTATTTCTCTACTTTATTTTCCCAGGGACTCAATAAATACACGCAGACTTCTCCCATATACTAACTTTTTGCAGCAGACGACTTTGGTAACACCAGAAAGCATCTTTATGTGGGAAAGGATTCGAAACCAAATTGGATTGATTGATTAAGGTTTAACGCCGTTTTCAACAATTCGTCAGTCATATCACGGCAACCGGTTCACCTTCTCATGTGTTTTCTGGCTTTTTCACACCAGTACTCCACACAATATTCTTTCCAAGCAACTGGCTGATTTGTCACATATACTTAGCCCATTGGTGGAAGATGAACAACACTTGTCACAGTGACAAGTGTCAAACGCTGGAAAGAATGCTGGGGGAGCTGGGTTTCGAACTCGAAACCCCTGGATTCAAAGCTCTAGTCGCTATCGACCAAACTGGCGAGAGGATTGAGGTATGAAAACAAACAACAAGCCACTAGGAAACTGTCATAGTAGATTTTTCTTTATATTGCCATGTATTCAGACTATGAAAAAAGGAATCATTGTTTCAGAATTAAAATTTATTTGAGCCGTCTCGCGAGAAAACCAACATTGTGGAATCTGCGTAAAGTTTAGACCTGGATCAGCTAAAGCATGCCATGCAGGCTAACCCAGACAAACACTTTTCACCTCTTGTGGATTTTCCTTTTCAGGAATCATTACTCTATATCTCTATCCACCCGAGACAGAATGTGTCGCCCAGATCAGTCTGTGCAGACAGCGCAGGCAGATCTTGGTCGATTCATTACGCAGACGCCATTATGTTTGATTTTTCGCGGGATGGCTCAAGTTTTTATTTTGATTCATAAAAAGATCAACTTTTATGATTCAAAATTTTGTATAATTTTAATTCCAAAAATTGCATTTTAACACAAACATACCTTCTGATTTTTGTACATTTATAGTCAGGAAAATATCGCATTATAACTATATACATGTTATATATATATAAGTTTATGTGTATAATAATTCAACTGGTAGATGAAGTGTAAATTCTGTGTATTCATAGTAAACAGGGACTCTCTGTGAATGATCCATTAGTAAACAGTACTCTGAATCTTAACAGACTATTCATTCATTTAACCATTTCCCACATACAACATACTTATCTGCAGCAGACGACATCGAATCATCTAAGCATTACTGTGGGAAATCTCTATAAATGAAAGGATAGATATTGGAAAGAGTTGAAAACAAAGTGGTAAAAGGAGAAATTGCCCATCATGTGAAATTTCTTCTTTCACCAAAATGTTTTCGAACGTCGTCTGCTGCAAATGCAACAAAACTTATCTGTATGAGGGAACATGTTAAGAACATATTTAATCGTTTTCCCCATGTAATACATCTGCAGCAGAAGACATTGAAAAGCAAACATGCAAAAACATCTATACAAATATTAGTTGAAAACATTTAGACATAAAGAGAAATTGTTCATCATAAACAATTTCTTCTTTGCCACAATGTTTTGCAAAATATATTTGTTGAAGATACACCTAAATACTTCTGCATGGGGTAAAGGGTTAATTGCAAAGCCAAAAAAAAAAACCCACCTTTGCAATTAGGAACATATATATATATAATAAGATTGTTAATGCCCTGCTTGCAAAAAGTAGTTAGAATTTGTCAAGGATATGCAATAAACCTCTTTACCTGATACAAATGATTTAAGACACATCCAAACCAGACACTTTTTCAATGCTGTTGGAAAAGAATAAATTACTTATCAAACTAGACAATTTCTTCTCTTCCCACTCAACTTTCAGTTCTGTATAAAACGATTTATTTTCAGATGTTTTCTAAGAAGCAGACTCCATAAAAGATCAATATTTGGGTAGATGAAAAAAAATATTATATTCATGATTACGTTCATTTATCTCTTAATAATTGAACAAACAATAATACATACATAGCACAAAAAAGAACATACAAAATAAACGAGATTTTTTTACACTCAGAAATAAGGAATTATGTTTCTAAACATCAACAAATGCACTATAAAAGGGAAAGAAAAAACTGTTTACAATAAATAAATAACAATGGGAATAACTTACAATCAATACTTCAATTAATCCATTGGTACATTTTAGCTGCTTCAAGACCAATTAATTAACCCTTTCTGTCATATAGACGCTTTCTGACGCCTCTGCAGACAGCTTTTGGAAAACATAGTGACAAAAGAAGAAATTGCTCAATTTTTCGATGTTATATTAAAATATGTTCAAAGTAATCTGCTGCAGAATTGTGGAATGAGGGAAAGGGTTAAGTTAATAATTGTACCTTCATTTATGGGGATTTTCAATGTTTTTGCCGATATGTTTTCAAAGTTTTCTGCTGCAGATTTTTTGTATGTGGGAAAGGTTTTAGGCTATCCCTGGTGCAACAACAGCTAATGAGATCGCAAAACACGGGTAAAATTACATGCAATAGTCAAATTCATTAGCCTGATCTTAACCTTTATGCAAAGATGTAAATTAGTTAACCCTTTTCAACATACAGTCACCTTCTGACACCTCTACAGTAGAAAACTCTTGAAAACATAGTTGCAAAAAAAAAATTGCTGATATTAACCAAATTTCTCCTTTTGTCAGAATGTTTTCAACTTCAGTCATTAAATGCTCTTTCATTTACAGTTTCCTTATGTTTGACTAAATGTTTAAAAGGTTGTCTGCTGCAAATTTGTTGTATGTGGGAAAAGGGTCAAGTTATGTGTAGTTTATCCCACCATGAATATTGTCTTCAAACAAATCATAAATTTGATGAAAATGAACGCATGGCACTAACCCTTTCCCACATACAACAAATTGCTTTCTGACTCCTGAGCAGCAGACCACTTTTGAAAACAGTGTGACAAAAGAAGAAATTGCTCATAATTAGCAATTTCTTCTTTTGCCACAATGTTTTCAGTTTTACTCAATAATTATTTATAGAGATATTCCCTTTTTATGCGGAGGTGATTTCACGGGCATTTGCTTCAGATTTGTTGTATGTGGGAAAGGGTTGAGAGGAATAGGTTTGTCAGAATCAGGTCAATATATTCGAGTTATTTAACCCTTTCTGATGCCTCTGCAGCAGATGGCTTTTTGAAAACATAGTGACAAAAGAAGAAATTGCTCAAAACGAGCAATTT
>JAUELF010235283.1:0-13114 GCA_031471495.1 Clinocardium nuttallii
CAAAGGCAGAACTAGCTTATCACGGGATTCGAAAAACCCCAGCACAAAGGCAGAACTAGCTTATCACGGGATTCGAACGTAGGGCCTTCGGTACGAGAGGCCATCGCTCAACGACTGCACTACTGTCGTCTTAATTCCAAGCACATGTGTCTGGATGGGGAAAGGGGGGTTGGGCGCATCTCCAAGTTGATGCCAATAACGGATATGCATCAATGTACTGTTTTTATCAATGGACGCGGTTAATAAAAAGATAAATAAACTTGACTCGTGATTATTGACAGTCATAGCAACGTTAACCATTAACAATCCCGATCTTTTGAGATTTTAACCCTTTCCCTTACAACAAACCTGCAGCAGACGACTTAGGAAACGTGTGGACAAAGATAGAGAGAATACCTTTAAATGAGGATATCGTTACTCTAAAAATGTGAAACCATTGTGGCAAAAGGCGAAATTGCTCGCAATTCTTCTTTTGTCACAATGTTTTCAAAAATTCGTCTGCTGCAGAAGCGTCAGAAAGCGTCTATATGTGGGAAAGAGTATTGCTAATGTACGCGTATATTGTTTTGTATTTTTGCTCTTAGCATAAGCCTAGATCATTCCAGGATCTTTATATGACTAGATGACAAACATGTAAGATCACGATCAGAGTACGCAGACTGATCTGTATTTAAGTACGCTTGTTAAATTGTATTATATTGTCGTATATTGTAATATTGGCCGGTGGCCTAAATACTTGAAATAAAATATACTTAAACTTATACTTATATGGCAAAATGCCCGAAGTGCAGTAGCGTTGTTGTTTAACCTTATCAAAGTGTTTTCATTGCCGCACAAATGTTGCGTTGATAAATGAGCCGTCCCACGAGAAAACCAACATTATGACCTCTGCGTACTGTATCGATCCAGATCAGCCTGCGCAGTCCGCGCAGACTGATCCGGGTCGACACATTCCGTCTCAGGGGGATAGAGGTATATGTAGCAACGATTTCTGAAACAGAAAATCCACATGAGGCGAAAAAGTTCTATCCGGGTAAGCCTGCGCGGCATGCTTAGGCTGATCCGGGTCTATACTTTACGCAGAGTCCACTAAGTCTGGTTTCTCGTGGGACGGCTCATATGTACTAAGTACATGTATATGATATCTACTCCAGGCGAATAAACCAAAGGGTAGTATAGGCCAGTGGATATCACTTTACATATTCGCTCTGGCTGATTTTGACCTACACTGTTCATCATTTAGCATTTGAACATAAACTTCCGGTAAACATAGCAAAACTTTGATTTGATAGCGATTGAAGGTTAATCTTAATTAACATTTGAGCCGTCTCGTGAGAAAACCAACATTATGGACAAATGTCGACCCTGATCAGCCTAAGCATGCCTCGCAGGCTAACCCGGACAGACACTTTTCACCCCCTGTTGATGTTCTGTTTCAGGAATCATTACTCTATACCTCTTTCCCCTGAGACGGAATGCTGTCGGCCCGGATCAGTCTGCGCAGACAGCGTAGTCTGATCTTGTCGATACATTACGCAGATGCCATAATGTTGGTTTCTCGCGGGACGGCTCATTTGTCACAAGCACCCCTCTTTTTTGGTTCTTGTTTTTCATAGTGCATAATTTTATCCTCATGTTGTAAATTATAGGGACAGAGATAAGGTAGTTACATTACTAGTACAAACACAAGAACCTGACACGCTATTTAAACGCTAGAGCCACTCTATATATAATAGATTTCTGTTTGATTAGTGCCAGAGACCCCAATGAGTGCAATGATCAAGTCACTTGTAACATGGAAATGAAATGCGACAGAGACCTGCTCCAAATACAACACATGTATACGAAGTAGGTGACTTTAAAATCATTTCAAAAATATGTATAAGCGGATTTATAATAATTGATTTGTTACCATTAAGGCAAAAAGCGAAATTACTGATTGTTAATGTGTATCTTCTTTTGCTACACTGTTTTACTAGTCGTCTGCTGCAGATGCGTTAAAATACGTCTTGCTGTGGGGAGGGGTTAACAACTGCATTCGTGTGTCGCAATAACTCATTGCTTAGTAATTGAACGTATATTTGCGTCATTGGGCCAATTTAGTACGTGTTTATACATGTAAATTACAAATGGCACCTTTTTCCGACTTGCCGGATACAATTGAGTTGAGTTGAGTATTCTTTGTTTAAAATTTGACTGGTAAAAAGTCATTTAGAAAAAGAAACAATCACAAAACACTGTAAACCAATATGTATTCACCGTTGAGTCATTACTTTCACTTCGAATAAATTCCAATATTGTCAGAAAACACACAATACACCATGTACATTGTATGTTTAGCTTCCACACATGTGTGTCTAAACCCGTTCTGTCTACGCTTGCTGCAATAGACGCGTTTTAAAAACTCCGGAAATAATATACTTCCTCAGAATTTGCAATATTATCTTGTATTCCAATTTGATCTACCGTTTCCGTTCTATGTCATCAGATGTTATCAGCGAAGAGGAGCAAAATATCAAAACATGAAAATGTCACATGTAAATCCTTTCCCACTTGCACTTGCATTTTAAAGTAGGCGAAATATTATGAGCAATTTCTCTGCTTTGCCACAATGTTTTCAATTATATATATTTATAGTATTTTCATTTGTAGATTTTAGCAACACTTTTGCCTATATGTGTTCAATGTCGTCTGCTGTAGATGTGATGGTTTAAGCGTTTATCTCTTATGATATGTATCAGGTTGTACTATTTAAACACCAATATATGAAATACAAGAAAGTTTATTTTCTATGCTGCATTTGAAAACATTGCGGGAAAAGGAAACACACTATCCTTATTTATCGTATAGATCAATTTCTCCCCTTTTAAAAAACACCTGTTCGAGCATTGACTGCTGCCAAGACGTCACAAGTCGTCTGTAGCAAGAACAAATTGAAAGCTTACACACGATATATGTATACAAACAATGGAAGAGAAAAAACACACACCATTAACAATCCAGAATTTCTGCTTAACACTACCATAAACGTCACCCTGTCATACGCGATCCTAATTTTCTCTAGCAATAAGTTACCATGGCAACGGGTCACGAATAAAATAAATATCACCGAATCGACATTCTCTACGGATCAATTATGTCTCCATTACAAATATATTCAATTCCTTCTGAAGAGAAAAAAAAAGAACATCTAAATTCATTTTCTTAGTTTCTATCCGATTTCACCATATTCGCTTCATTGTCGTTCAAATGCTTGGATTAATCGCGAACGAGCGCTCGATTTTAGAAAAGCTGTACGAGTCATTTATGGTGCCTATAATGCGGCGGATTTGGGAATAAAAGAATCCATCTCGCTTGCTCTTCTCCCAACGAGAAATATTGATCCGTTTAGGGCAATTCCTGTCGACTTTTTCAATTCAACACGTGTTTCACAATGGATGCCGTATTAGTGTTGCGATGCGAGGGCTTGACATAGCTTATTTTACTCTTTCTCACATATAAACACTACTGTATGCTGCAGACGGCTTTGGAAATGTATAGGCAAAACTATAGTAAATGATTGTAAAGTTACTGAAAACAGTTAGTCAAAAGGAGAAACGTTCTGAAATGAGCTGTTCCAGGGGAAAACCAACATTATGGCAGTCCGCGAAGACTGATCCGGGTCGACACACTCCGTCTCAGGGGGATAGAGGTATAGAGTAATGATCCTTGAAACAGAAAAATCCACAGGAGACGAACAGGCCTGTCTTGGTTAACCTGCGCGGCATGCCTAGGCTGATCCGGGTCGATACTTCACGTCCACAAGGTTGGTTTTCGCGTAATTCGGCTCATACGTCAAAAAGGATCATATCAGAGGTTTTAAGACATTTCTTATAATATTTCAAACTCTGACAGCTCTTAACCCTTTCCCTCATACGACAATCCTGCAGCTGACGACTTTGAACATATGTTGTCAAAACATAGAAAAATCTTTATAATTGAATGGATAACCTATGACTAAAAGTGGAAAACAGTGTGACAAAAGAAGAAATTGCTCGTGTTCTTCTGTATACCCAATACTTTGGCAAAGATGACTGCTGTTTCCTATGTAATATATACTTGTATATAATATTATATATATATATTTATTTTATTTGTTTTCAAATTTTATTTTCAGTTTGACATCATTTGTTTGGAAACACTTTAATCTTTATACGACTAAGAATTAATAAAACGTGTAGCCATCACGAAAAAAGGACATCATTAAGTATAATTTTATAAAATACAATTCATGAAAAATCCCTAAATTTTAATATTTTTTTTATTTAATGATTCATCATTCAGAATTTGTTGTAATATTTTCCATAAATATAGTTTAAGAATTTAACTTAAAAATCATAGGTAACCAGACTTCTTTTCTGATAAAATAAAGTCTTATTTTTCTTGGTGGGGTCGAGATTCAAATTACCTGGAAGTATTGCGTCAAAAAAAAAGACAAACGGACGGACGACGGACAGAGCGTGATCCGATAAGATTAATCTAAAAATACTCCTACTTGACAACAAACACACTTCTTCTCTTCTTCTCTTCTTCTCATATATATGAGCTGTGTTCCAGGAAAAACTCATATTGGCATATTTACGACAATTAAGTAATAAAGTATAAAAATATGCCGGATTTACATTCACAAAAAGAAACTAAAAACTGTCTGTAACCAGAGACATAGATCTTATCTATGTCTCTGCTGTAACTAATCAGCAAACAGTGTAGAGTTGGATCAAACTACACAGATGTGCCCTGTGGTCGATTTTCCTCCAACTTGGCTTATGTCAAAATAATATAGAACCGAAACTGTCGCGATCGTCTTTAAGGATATTTAAAAGAAAACAAAGATAAATGGAGTTGAAAACATTATGACAAAAGGAGAAATTGCGTCGTCATCTGTGCATGCGTCCTATTGAGTCTCCAATAGTTGGAAAGGGTTGTTAACATTGTCACCGCTTAGTTCTACCTGATTTTATACTTTTTAAATCTGCTTTAAATAAAAATATAGACAAAACAAATAGACATCTTAATACTAATTTAGTAGAAGAAAACATTGTGAAAAACAACGAGCTATTGAACAGATAAAATCAACCTCAGGGATGTATACAAATGGTCCTAACAGACGGATTACTTGAGGCGGTGTATACAAATGGTCCTATCACACGGATTACTCGAGGGGATGTATACAAATGGTCCTAACACACGGATTAATCGAGGGGATGTATACAAATGGTCCCAACATACGGATAACTCGAGGGGATGTATACAAATTGTCCTAACACATGGTTTACTCAAAACGATGTAAACAAATGGTCCTAACACACGTATTACTCGAGGGGATGTATACTAATGGTCCTAACACACGGATTACTCGAGGTGATATATAAACATGGTCCTAACACACGGAATACTGGAGGGGATGTATACTAATGGTCCTAACACACGGATTAATCGAGGGGATGTATACAAATGGTCCTAAAACACGGATAACTCGAGGGGATGTATACAAATGGTCCTAACACACGGAAAACTCGAGGCGAGTGGTATTTAATTGGTTCACATGATCGCCGGCTCGGTGTATTATAGATCAATCTGAATACCACCGAATGTTAATCTACCTTTAATTTATCTGGATATATTTTCAAAAAATCAGAGAATCTAAGCCTGGCATATATAGAAAATGACAAGTCTGTATTGGATTCTTGAGTCTGTGCATGAGAAAAGATACACATAGGCATAACCACCTGCGTAGGCGTAGATCTACACGGTTTAACAGAATGTTCTATTTAATGTTCAAATAGTGTATATATTGATCAGACTGTGCGAATGCACAGACTGATCAGGAGGTTCAATTGCCGCAAATTCAACATGTGACTCGTCTCGCGAGAAAACTAACTTTATGGACGTAAAGTGTCGACCCGGATCAGCCTAAGCATGCCGCGCAGGCTTACCCGGATAGACAGTGTTCGCCTCTTGTGCATTTTCTGTTTCAGGAATCATTTCTCTATACATGTACCTATTTTCCCCTGAGGCGGAATGTGTCGGCCCGGATCAGTCTGGTGGACACATTGCGCAGATACCATAATGTTGGTTTTCCCACGGGACGGCTCAGTCATGTATGTTTTCCCATAGACGGGCTCTTTAAACAGGAGATTATAATCTTGTAAACGCCGTTACGGCCTCATTCAATGCATTATAGTTCGTTCGTCTACAAATCCATGTCCATATATTTCAGTTAGCTGTTTACACTTCCTCACTTACAAAAGATTCGCAGCAGACGAAATTTATAATATCTAGACACACATATGGAAATCTTGGACTCTATTAACTAAAATATAAGTATTGATATAGAATTGAAAATATTGTGGTAAAAGGAGAAATTGCTCATCATGAGAAATGTCTACTAGTGTCACAATGTCCTCAAACGTGGTCTGCTGATGATGGTCAAACTGTGCCTGCAAGTGGGAAAGGGTTAAACGTAGTCTTTACTATGACAATAACGTTGCTTGCGTGCCTGCTTTTCCATGTCTCATTAGTCCAATGATTGACCGGCTAATTGCATGGCATTGGATGACGTGCTGCAGCAAGCGTATACGCCGTTTTAACCATACCCCTCATAAAGACGCGACAACTCTGCAGTAGACGGTTTTTTGAAAACATAGTGATACATTTCTCTTTTGTCACAATGTTTTTCACTTTAAGCCATAAGTTATCCATTCAAATATAGAGATTTTTTATTTTTTGACAAAATAATTTCAGAGTTGTCTGCTGAAGAATTGTCGTATGAGGGTTAACGTTATTCTGCTGCGTCGCTGCGACTGGTACATCACCATTACGTTTTACTTAAATAGTGCATTTCACAGCTATTGAGTAAGCTTTATACATATATTAACACAAGAGGAACGACTATGCTTAGACTACACGAAAGTGCAGGTTGATCACGACCTAGTTCACAATTGTAGACGTCGCGCAAGCTAACCCGGCACATTAACGTAACGTCAATTAACGTTAAAATACAATCAGATAACGTGATACGATTGTTGTATTTTGCTTGACCGTTTTAAATATGTATGGAGAAATTTGTTAAAAATACAAGTTCAAACGGCCACATTGCCCGTGAGAAAAACAAGTTACAAAAATAAAATGGCCTATAAATGATATAACAAGTGGAGCATTAGATCATTTTATAAACATTAACACTAAAGTACATAATTCAGAGAAAGGTAAAATGTCGCGTCATACAAAGGAAAACAATCAAAACAGCAAAGTTTGTTTAAAACACATCTTAATTTTTTAGATAAATAAAGCAAACCATAGTTGCATGTATTACATGTTCAATATTTAGTAGAATCCCATTACTAAAGGGATTTTAAATTATGCAGTCAGATAATTTCCCTGTTAGCTTATTAAGTTCTAAGGCTTGTTCATTTAATACGACAAGTGTCATTTAAATGGAATGGGAACGTTTTAATCATGTTTTGTATTGGTTATTACGCTGTATTTTTAATACTGCTAAATAATTGACCAAACAATTGATACCATATTTTTCTACGATTTGTAAAGCACAATTTAATATATAAAGCTTTACTTTCATTTCTAAAACTGAATAATCAAGGACTAACTTTGTCCTCTTGTAAGGCGTATTTCGGGTGGTGCCGGGTTAGCTTGCAACGTCGTGCATTACGTCGTACGTAAATGTTGTTTAATGTCGCGTTTAGCAGGATTAGCAGTCATTTAGATCAAGATATGAGCCGTACCTCGCGATTACCAACATTATGACATTTGTGTAATGTGTCGACCAGATTAATATGTGCTATCCGCACAGACTGATCCGGGCCGGCACATACCGTCTCCGAGGGATAGATGTATAGAGAAATGATTCCTGAAAAATCCACAGGAGGTGAAACTTGTCAGTCCGGGTTAGCCTGCACGGCATGCTTAGGCTGATCAGGGTCGACACTTTACGCAGAGTCCATAATATTGGTTTTCTCGCGAGACGGCTCATATGTGCCTATCGAAATAATTATCTCCCATAAAAATGCCATTCTGTCTCTATTCGACTATATATGAGCCAATGCATGATCACAGATACAGATTGGCATAAGCGAACAGTGTAGGTTCATATGGCAATAAACCTCGGAATTATATATGCTAAGTGTATGTATGGTTGAGCTAGTTTTCCAAATAAAATGGCCGATTTCCTCAATCTGTCCCCACTTGGCTATAGACGACAATAAACCACGGAAAAATAGTCTGTCCATTTATAAACTACTTTGCCAAATAGAATAATTGTGGTAAGTTTAAAAGCTGTCCCTATTCGGTGTTATACGGCAATATACCATGTGAAATAAACTAGGATCTACTTTTCCAATAAAAAGGCTGTTGTCACACAGTTACTGTTGTCCCTCTTTGACTATATACGGCAATAAACAATAGGAATCATAACCGGTCTACTTTTAGACTACGCTGCTAAATAAAATATAAAATGTATATTGTCATTAATATGCCCTATTCAGGTACACATGGCAATATACCATAGGAATCTGCTTTTGGACTACTTTGCCACATAACGTGGCTGTTGTCACTAACCAGTCGCTATTTGACTATATATATATATTATATATGTTTATTATGCAAAAAAGATGTATAATCCATCAGCATACATGTATGAATACATTTGACAATTCAACAACTTCCGGCCGAATAGAACAGTAAACCAGATAAAGGCCATCCATAAACCTCAAACTGCTGCCTGTTGAAAATCTTTTTTTAAATATATATGGCAATATACCATGGGAATCATAACGGCAATACACAATGGGAACCATAACCTGTCATCTCATGAACTACTTTTCCAATAAAATGCCTGTTGTCACCACTTTGTCCCTATTTGGCTATATACGACAATACACAATGGAAATCATAACCTGTCTGCTTATGGACTACTTTGTCAAATGAAATATAAAATGTCTATTGTCATTAATAATTTAATATGTCTCTATTCGGCTACACATGGCAATATACCATAGGAATCATAACCTGTCAACTTAGGAACTACTTTTCCTATAAAACGGCTGTTGTCACCAATATGTCTCTATTCGGCTACACATGGCAATATACCATAGGAATCATAACTTGTCAATTTAGTAACTACTTTTCCTATAAAATGGCTGTTGTCACCAAAGTGTACCTATTTGGCTATAAACGGCAATATACAATGAGACTCATAACCTGTCTGCTTTTGGACTACTTTGTCAAATAAAATGGCAGTTGTTATCAATCTGTCTCTATTCGGATATATAGGGCAATATACCTCAAACGGTATGACCTGTCTGTGTATGGACTACTTTGCCAAAAAGAATGGCATGTTCCTATTCGGCTATTTACGGATATAGACCATTATAATTATAACTAGTCTAAGTATGGACTACTTTGCCAAATAAAGTGGCTATTTTCATTAATCTGTCCCGTTTCGTCTATTGACGGCAATATATCACGAATCATGATTATAAACATGTCCGCTAATGGACAGTTTTGCAAGATGTAATGGCTGTTGTCATTGGTCTTTCCATATTCGAGGTCATACACCACGGGATTTATAACTCGTCTTATATGGATAACTTTGCCAAATAGAATGTTGTCATCAATATGTCTAGATTCGATTATATACCACAATATAACATAGGAATTACAACCTGTGAGTTTATTGACTGCTTTGGCAAATAAAGTGGCTGTTGTCACCAATATATCCCTATTTAAGCTATATTAATCAATACAACACGGAAATTATAACATGTCTTTATTTCTAACTACTTTGCCAAATAAAATGCCTAAGTTAAATTATGAGTACCCACTTGGCTGTATACAGCAATTGAACGCGTATATTATAAACTGTTTTTTTAGACCTCTTTGTCAAATAAAATACTGATTCCGTTAAGCTTTCCGACAACTGTCAAAAACGGAAATGGTAAAACGTCTTTCTTTTGAACTTCTTTGCCAAAATAAAAAATGACGTCTCGCGATAAAACCAATATTATGGCATCTGCGATGTGGCTACTATATACGGTCATCTAACGAACTGATAATTTGTCTCATTTTATACTACTTTGACAAATTAAAGGCTGAACAGTTGTCATTAATGAGCCGTCCCGCGAGAAAACCAACGTTATGGCTTCTGCGTAAAGTATCGACCCAGATCATCCTGCGCAGTCCGTACATACTGATCCGGACCGACACATTCCGTCTCTGGGGGATAGAGGTATAGCGTAATGATTCTTGAAACAGAAAACTCAACAGAAGGCGACACTTATCTATCCGGGTAAGGCTGCGCTGCATGCTTAGGCATATCCTAGTAGATACATTACGCAGAGTCTACACTGTAGGTTTTCTCGCGGGACGGCTCAAATGTTCTCCGAATAAATGTTATTCCTGCGAACTGTTTGTTATATTATCACGTGGACACCTTGGAACCATTTTTAAATATCATCATCGGAAAACGATTCCCGACCGATAGTTTGGATAAACATGTGCAACAGTATCATCCGACATTGGTTGTTTAACCTTTTTCACACGAAGACGCATTTTAAAGTAGAATTTTGAAAACAGTGTTACAAAAGGAGTGATTGCTCATGGTGTACAATATCCCCTTTTCAACCCTATTAAATGTTTAAAGTTTTCATATACAAAGGTATTTCATATTTCCCTCGATCTTTTCGAAACCGTTTGCGACAGATGTGTTGTTGTGTGGGAAGAGTCGATTGATGCTGACTGTGTAAACATTGCAGTTATTTGTAAATGTGACACAAGCAAGTAAGACTCTTTAAATAACTAAATGCTATTACTTATTCATAGCAACTCGTCTGTTTCAGTAGACAATATAAACAATGTCAAAGAGAGCGTTTACGTTCAATCTCATTAAGATAAGACCAAAGTACTTTGCTGTACGTATATTGCATCTGAAATACACCGCATGATAGGTTACACGTTAATAGTCATGAACACGTGCGAGATTTGCTTTTGTCCAATGAAATCGCACGATACAACCAAATACTCGGTTCTTCACTCGACAATTACTGCTTCTCTATCTCTTTTATTGTAATGAGTTATCTTACCTGTTTTATACCGAACTATTCGGTAAGCGACAATTTGATTGGCTTACACAAAGGTCAATTTTAGACGACCTGTACGAGGCAGTCATCAGATCTATATACAAACAAGCGATTGGTCTGGTTTTAATGAGATTTGATTATATTACGATGTGATAGGAGTCAATTGTCTCAAACCGTTAAATTGGCATGTTATATCTAAAACATTGTGTTTTGTTTAATTGGGCGTTTATGCTGTTGTGACAGTTGTTTAGTTATATCACGGCGACAGTACCCATACATTAATCCATGGCCCCTGGGTAAATAACCAGTACAAGGGATAGAAGTCGGCCGTATCCAATCGCAGTCACAAACCCCGAATGCTTACAGTTCGGCATTGTGGATTCAAAATGATATGTACTATCTGGAAAATCAGAATGCTATCGCAATTTTGTCAAGCGTGTATGTAAACATACATATTTTTTTCTGCTCACTGACTTGTAATGAATATTTTACGATATTAAGATATTTTCGGGTAGTCTGTTTTGACATCGTCCGATGATCCATGGCTTGTATATATATACTGGTTGTTTTTGACAAATTGGCGAACAATGCAGATGCAGCTCAGACTGCGTCTAAATATATACGGAATATATGTTGCAGGGCCGTAGGTTTCGTAAGATATCGATTTTTCCACGCTACTTGTCGTGGAATACGAACCCATTTATCGGCCCCGCAACAAAATATTCCTTTTATTATATACCTACAATCTAGGAAGAGCGAAAAAGGTAACACATATACAGATTCAATTATTTTTTTATTGAGATTACATTTTATTAAACGTGAAATTAAGATTATGAATGGCGGATGAATATTACTACAATGATTAGGCCACGCCCCATAGTATCTCCCATTACGTATACCCCACCCAAATATCTAACATATATAGGCCCCGCAACATAATATTCCTTTTATTTTATACCTACAATCTATGAAGAGCGAAAAAAGTAACAAATATACAGATTCAAATATTTTTTTATTGAGATTACATTTTATAAAACGTTGAATTAAGATTATGAATGGCGGATGAATATTACTACAATGATTAGGCCACGCCCCATAATATCTTACGTATGAACTTAGCGTGCATCATACACTCAAAGCGATTTGTGATTCAGGGGCATTTTTTCACAATAAACCCATCCTCACATAAAGCAAATTTGCATCAAATGGAAGCATCTGCACAAAAAAATAATGAAAATATAATCAATGAATTTAGTCGAAACGGAAAAGGAAAAAAATCGTTTTTATGACCATTTTGTTTTTTTCATTTTTTAAGAAAGTCGTCTGCACCATAATGCATGAAGACGCGTCTGCATGTGAACGACTTAAAAACAATAGCGCCATATCGAGATATATACGTCAATTGGTTGTAACGTATCTGTGTTTACATAAGTATCGATTCCAAACATCTATTGCAACACTAACAATGGGCTCGGAGGCCGTATAAAACGCGTAGCTTCCTTTAAAGATAGACACGAAATCGATTGGAAAAGCCAATATTAACGCGCTCCTTCTATCGTTAAAACTACAAAGTTATTGCATATAATGTTTTATACTAGAAACATGGGGCGGGAATCGGATACCTCATTCACTACAGCGAGCACATAGCGATCGCTTTACTATGACCTCGTGTGTAAGGCCAGCAGCTACATCACGCAAAGAAAGCAAGTATTGTTTGTTCTCCTTTCTGAAAAAAAAACTGAAAGTATTCGTTGTTGTGGTAAAGGCACAACGCACAGTAACCGTTTCTACCACTTCCTATGCAGAATCCATTATCACGGATTGCAAATATACAGGAATCCGCCGTGGCTGAGTAGTTGGCGTCGGGGATTTATAACCGTGTGTCCAGAAAATCTCTGTAATTGAATGCTTAGCCTATGACTAAAAGTGGAAAACATTGTGGCAAAAGGAGAAATTGCACGTTTTGTGCAATTTCTTCTTTT
>JAUELF010235294.1:0-13112 GCA_031471495.1 Clinocardium nuttallii
AAAACTCGTTTTCGGTGTGTGATCTCAACAGTTATACAGACAATTGCACTATTATCACACTTAATAATCAGACATACTTAAAAGAGGTTCGATGTACCACCAGATGGAAAATGTTTCTTTAATTGTCTAAGTCTGGCTGTTCAATGCACATACTGCAATGAAAAAACATTTGTACATTCATATTCTTTTGTTTACAATAACTTTATGTTTTTTCGTAAATAGGTAGCACCTATAGATATATTACCTGTCATCATTATATAATTGATTGATAATATTTGCCATATTTGAAAGTTGAATATACTAAGCTTAACCAGATGATAAATTTTAGTTGATTCGCTTAGAAAGGTAGATTTAGGACTCGTAAATAACTTATAATCAAAGCACTGATAGTGCTAGAAGCAAGGGGATAAATGCAACAAATCACGGAGAATGATTTACCGATCACAAAAGTTCATAAAAGTTTACCCGAAATAGGAAGCACCATACTTATAGTATATACAAACAGAATAAAATGTGGAAAAATATAACATCGTTTTTATGTAACGTTGTTTTAATTACAAAATGTGTAAGTAAATCGTAAGATATTATTATACATCACGTGACTTTGTAACGTTAAACTCTCATATACTCAGCATGGGCAATTTCTTATTATTATACCTTCTTTTCATTGTCCATATAAAACTCCCATTGACAAAAAACTCCAATTGTACCACGTGACCATGAGATATATTTTGTACCGTCTCACGGCGGTATGCAATTTTTTTCACTGTCTCTCGGCCGTATGCAAAATGCAAAAAAAAAATGCATACCGCCGTGAGACAGTACAAAAACTGTCTCATGGTCACGTGGTACAATTGTCTTGACAGTACAAATAGCAATTTTTATTTATTATTTATATTTTATTATTTATAATTTATTATTTATTATATTATTATTTGTTGGTATAACAAAATAAATAACAAATTGCTTTGAATTGGACTGTAATATTGTCAACAGTACGTTTTTGACCGGTTAACAGTATACTGTTACATGGCATGCACGTGTATGTCTTTTCAAACTATAACGTCACCGTTTAGACGCGCGTACCATGTAACATTATAATGTTCATATGCGGTGTTATTGAAGTACCCATGTTCCCCTCAACATCAGGGTACAGAAAAAATGGAATAAGCTTCTTTTTTTCGGTATAATAAAATAATTATTGCATGGCTTCCAGTGTGACAGTACATATTGTCAACATTCGGGTAAATACTGTTAACCTCGGCTTCGACTCGGGTAACAGTATTCTCCTCATGTTGACAATATGTACTGGCACACTGGAAGCCATGCACTATTTATATAATGGTATAATTGAATATCTATCTCCATGAATGTCATTTGGATATTGAGGTCATAAAACAGCACAATTTCCAACCCTGGCAACTGGTTGCTACTCACATGGTTTCTCTTCACAGTCGAAAACAATCTGAGACTGTCCTTTTGGAAAAGACACATTTTATGAACAGTGTATAGTCAGATCAGATCATCCTTCATATATATGCTCCGTCTTATCATAATCTGCACAAGTTGCTGGAAGTTTATAAAATGCTTGTGTATGTTATAATATGTTAACAGTGTAGCTATTAATCAGACTGTGCGGGTGTACAAGTTGATCTTGATCTACTTCTTTCAAACGTCAACTAATGACCTAAGTAGAATTATAGCAAATATTAGAGAGTGGTGTTTCTTTGATTAATACACATATGAGCCGTCCCGCTAGAAAACCAACACAATGACTGTCCGCGCAGACTGATCCAGGCCGATACATTCCGTCTCAGGGGGATAGGTGTATAGAGTAGTGGTTCATGAAACAGAAAATCTACAGGAGGCGAGAAGTGTCTCTCCAGGTAAGCCTGCGTGACATGCTTAGGCTGATCCGGGTCGCTTGTTGGTTTTGTTGCGAACGGCCCATATGTAATGCCCTAAGGATTAGTTATTTAAAATAGATTACAAATATACTTTTACAATAAGAGAACATTCTTTTATTCTTTATTTAATGCTCGCTTTTTTTTATATAAATTGAAGGCGTTATAAGGATGGCTACAGAAGAAATGTAGTCATACAATGTATAGCTATGCCAATTCAATTCATTCTATACTGCAAAATCAGAAAGTGTAGGTCAATGTCAAAACAAACGTGCTAGTATGATAGAAGAAATAATTAAAGATAATAAAATTTAAATTTACAAATGAATTTGAATTATATCTTACTATTTATAATGCGATATTGATAAATACAATCATTCAATTTATCATGTAAATTTCATAACGTAATGTTAACTAAATCATGATGTATTAGCATTCTAAAAGTGTATGTTACAAAATGTTAAATATCATATATAAGTGTAGCTATCAATCAAAGATGTTTACAAGAAATCTTAACAAAGTGATGTTTTCTTTAAACAAGGATTTTTAGAATAACACTACATCGGTGCACCCCTCCCCTTCCAATGAAATGTAATCTTTATTGTCCAAGCAATGTTTTTGATATTGCAACGTATCTAACAGAAATATTAAATGTTCATCAAATCAATTCAATTTAAATTATGATTCATTTAAATAATATATCGAAATTCTGATTATCGTTGGATCAACCCTAGTAAATGTCTTATCAGGGTTCGCCGAATACGATTATTGACGGACATTATACACGAATGTTAGCAGTTTAACTACTGATCCAGTAACTCATTACAGTAACTACTCGATAACTGGGAACGTTCATGGTGAAAGTTGGCATATCTAACTAGTGTAGGTTCAGATCAATCTGCCAATCTGTTCTATTACGTATATACACATACTTTATGCACGCTGTTGCACAGACTGGTCCGGATCAACTCTGTTCATAAAAGCCGACAAGTACCTTTTTGCATGGAAGGACTCAGATGTGTCATTTGTAAAAAAACAACAGGGGGTGGGGTTTCTAGTTGCAGTATTTGGTTTTCTCGCGGGACGGCTCAATGTCGATTTACCTGCCGTAGCGCTACTAGACACGGGTAACGGATAATTTAAGGTGGGGTTCAACAGGCTTGATAAACACCAACTAAACTGACAAGTGTTGTAGTTTGTGTTCATTAAAACTTCTAAAATAGCATATTGATATATGCTTACATTTTCCTTTATTTAATTTTTACTTACAACCAAATTAAGGACCGTGTCACTTCTATATGACACTGTGTTTTAAGAAAGTGTATCATTTTGTTGCATGTACCTGTTGATAACCAAATAAATGTATGTAGTTCGTCATCATTACAACACAACATCACACATAATATGAGTTAATGCAAGGGAAACAACTACGAACGTTTAAGTAGTGCGTATCTCGTCTTGAGAGAGTTCGAAGATCTATACGTCCTTGGTAAAGGATATAAAAAAGAATACATAATACCAGTTGTACTGTCGAATGAAAATAGATACTTCCTTTAGCTTACCTTTGTGTTCGAGCACACTTTATTACTGTTAAATATTAAAATTCACTTAGATACTTTAACTATTTCCCTTATATAGGCGCTTTGTCACTCCACTGCAGCAAACGGACTTTTGAAAACAAAGTGACAAAAGAAGAAATTGCTCAAAACGAGCAATTTCTACTTTTGCCACTACGTTTTCCACTTTTAGTCATAGGTTATCCATTCAATTATCGAGATTTTTTATTTTGACAAAATAAGTTCGAATTTAGTCGTCTGCTGCAGATTTGTTGAATGAGGGAAAGGGTTAAAATATGTATCAATGGTTCAGTCTTCAACGAGACAGGCTTTCGATCCTAAAGTCTTGAGTTTAACCCAAAGGTCGCCTACAATACTCTTCAACGACTGACATACGTAAATACAAGTCAATAATGACAACGTTATTTATCGTCGACCATCTTTAAAGAAAGATATCCAGCGGCCTTCGATTACACACAGCAAGCTTCTGTCACGGTATGTTGTAAATAAGGTCTGGTGTCTTTAATTTCACAAACAAATGATTATGTTAAAGTTTTTTTATAATTGAATACTTTTTTCCGTTTTTCTGTTAATCATTTTACACACATTTGCGGTGACGTCTTGTACATCAATTTTAAATTTCTACTAATATAGATATGGTAATCATGGATAATGGCATAAATCGTATAATAAAGTTATGTCATGCAAAATTCCCTCTGATGGTTTATCTAAGGGATATTCACAACTGAAATGAAAATTATCATTTCATGTCAAATGACAGTATGTGCAGCGGTTTACATTATACTATATCGCCGTCATTTCATGTATACTGACAGTATGTGCCGCGGTTAACATTATTATACTATATCGCCGTCATTTCATGTATACTGACAGTATGTGCTGCGGTTTATATTATTATACTATATCGTCGTCATTTCATGTACAACGACAGTATGTGCCGCGGTTTACATTATTATACTATAACGTCGTCATTTCATGTATACTGACAGTATGTGCCGCGGTTTACATTAGTATACTATATCGCCGTCATTTCATGTACAATGACAGTATGTGCCGCGGTTTACATTATTATACTATATCGCCGTTATTTCATGTACAATGACAGTATGTGCCGCGGTTTACATTAGTATACCCTGTCGCAGTAATGTCATGTACAATGACAGTATGTGCCGCGGTTTACATTATTATACTATAACGTCGACAGTGTTTCATTTTTGAAAATGGGCCAGATCAGATTAAAAAGAAAGCAGTTAGTACTTTTCAAATAGGCATTTTACGATTATGTAGAATGTATTCATGTGATAACACAGTCATTTATCTTCTTTTGTATTTCCTATCCTCTATACCTCACAATTGTTTCCAAAATGCAAGTAAAATGTAAGTTCACTGTCTTCTATGTGTTCACTTCTTTATTTCCCTTCGTAAAAGGTCGAGTATTGTTTTCTGTAAATTCGACTGTCGAATGAAGAATACATAAAAAGGTCAAGTTACATAGAAGAATATAGTAACCGAACCTTGTCATGTTATCATTGAGCGACGGTTGGTTTTACACGGACGGTACTTGTTTATAACTCCTGTCAAACAATGGTAGGTAGCATTTGAGCCGTTCCACAAGAAAACCAACATTATGGTATCTGCGTAATGTATCGACCCAGATCGGCCTGCGCAGTCCGTCTCAGGGGGATAGAGGTGTACATTAATGATTCGTTTAACAGAAAATCCACAGGAGGCGAAAGGTGTCTGTCCGGATTAGCCTGCACGGCATGCTTAGGCTCAGCCGGGTCGATACATAACGCTGAGTCCATATGGTTGGTTTTCTCATGGAACGGCTCATATTGTTTATGTTCAACGTGGTAGTAAAGTATTGTATTACCAATATTGACCGGCTCCTGACCTTTAGTTAAACGTGTATGTTAGTTAACGCACATGTCTTTTGAACAACGTTATGACTTCTTGTATTGGATAACGACATACAATATAAAAGTACGTGCTCAAAATACAGGACCCCGATATATATATAAACCACATTTGCTCATATATGTTCTTTTGAACACACACTAATAGTATTTTGAAAATGCAATGTACTACCTAAATTACATGTAGCAACAGTTCCGATAGCGTGCATATATACTTTTTGCAGCGACAGAAGACAGGGTAAAAAGCCTCTTATAATAGACCAGTAAACCATCATATTACTATAAAAAATACTACGCTCAACCATCACATTACTATAAAAAATACTACTGATAAGTATACGCTCAACCATCACATTACTATAGAAATACTACTGATAAGTATACGCTCAACCATCACATTACTATATAAATACTACTGATAAGTATACGCTCAACCATCACATTACTATGTCTAACACTATGGTTCGATTTATGTTCAATCTGCGTAAGCCAAGTGCTCCCTGTGCAATTTTACAGACGCTATGATCTATGTAATCCATTGAACGAAACTGAATAACTAAAAGTAGGGTGACGTTAATTATGCATCTACTCGAATCATGGATTTTTAAACATTGATGACGTCATTATGGTAGGTATCAACATTGATCTATTTTGGGAACATTATTTGACAATTAGGTCAGTCAGCAAAAACATCATGGCTCGATGAATTACTTATTTCGATAAGGGAATGTCACATTCGATCAAAGTTATTCGAATAAGCGACAGAAGCATTTCTCATTAATAAATGTATCAGTTTGCACACAAAACATTGTACAGTCTGTCTGGTTTGCAAGCGAAGATTTTTCATTAAATTATAATAGTTTACCCAGGGGCGTAGAAAGGAGAATATAAGAACGAAAGAAGGATACGCAACTCTCCCCGTACACCCGTTATCAGGTTGTAATATCGCGCGGAGAAAGAATAGTCAATTTGTAGCGAATAAAACTCATCTGTCGCACATGTACTAAATTCAGACAAATTAAAAACTTGAAATTCATATGTAATCCATATAACCCAAGCATTATGTTTTTTTAGAATTTAAACAAGTTTATTTTAACAATTAAATTATCAAAGATTTTCAAAAAAGTAATAAATTATTTAGAAAATGTTTTTGTTTAGCCATACATGTATGTTCATTAGCTTTTTGTTTGTACCTGCTACAAATGTTTGGACAGGTGATATTTTAGGATACAAGGTATTGGTGTATCCCTTTTATCTACCTCCTTGATAATCCTGAGGAAGTTTGAAACCTCTTTACACCTGTTCACCTGGAAGGTATGTGTTCAGTTCAAAAGACATATTGCTGTTTAAGGATGGTATACTAAGTTCTACTAACAAGAAGAGTATAAAACACATGCCATTCCAATGTAATATTATATACATTAGTTAGTATCGCATTACTTATACTCTTATAACCATTTACAAACAAGAAACAGTACAAAGTATAAAGGTTGTATTACATTACATGATCACTTCTTTTAACCCTGTCTCATATACAGACAGTTTTATCATGCCTCAGAAAGAGACGACTTTTTAAAACATTGTGTCAAATTTAGAAATTGCTCAAAATGAGTCATTTCTCCTTTTGCCACCAACAATGTGTTCCACTGTATTTAATAGTTAAAAATCCATTAACAGACATTTTATATATTTTTCCTTTGGTGTTTTTTTAGTCGTAAATGGCGTATGTTGAAAAGGTTTGTATTATCAAAACGATATAGTTTAATGCATATTTATGGTATTTGTGTGTTGTATGTATCGTCTGTTTAGATTAGGTATCGATGTTCTAACGCTTAACAATGTATGACTATAAATATATTCGTGTAGATGTTATTCTTTAAAATAGATCGCGGCAAGAAATACGACATTTGTCCACTCAACTCGATCAATAAGTAGACACAGTTTCAAAATGTCTTAGTGGGGCCGAGTAAAACGAATATTCAAGAAGGCGCCGTGGCGATCTATTGTCAGAGCAGAGGATACAACAATATATGTATATTCCCAAATTCGTCGTTAAATTTATTTTCAAAATAAAAGAAACTTTCTGTTATCTTAAACCATGGGTGTAAACTATATAAGATACGTCTACCTTGTTTGCATACACTTTCATGAATATCTGAATATAAGGACGCACAAATGTCAAAGTAAATTCAGATAAAGTTTCGTACTTAACGATATTAATATTTCTTCATTTTGGTCGTAAATTATTGAAGTGAATGGCCGATGATTTTCCTATTATGTTTGGCACGTGAGCCGTTCAATAGTTTAAAGTTGATATGACGTCATGAAGTAAAGATCTGATTTGTTCAATATTGCATCGACCTTGTTTATATGAGCCGTCTCGCGAGAAAACCAACATTATGGCATCTGCGTAATGTATCGATCAGATCAGCCTGCGCTGTCCGCGCATACTGATCCGGGTCGACTCATTCCGTCTCAGGGGGATAGAGGTATAGAGTAAAAATTCCAGAAACAGAAAATCCTCAGGAGGCGAAAAATGTCTATCCGGATAAACCTGCGCCACACTGATCCGGGTCGATACTTTCCGAAGGGTCCATATTGTTGGTTTTCTCGCAGTCCTGAAGGTTCATATGCTAGTGTACAACGTAGTAATACCTCTTATTTACCTTTACATAAAATGTCTTAAACATAAATAGTAAACACAATTTGTAGTAAATTCGTTTATAGATCGTGTAAATCAACTACCGCAAAATAAGGTTAATGTTCAAATAATTATATAGTGTTCGGTGACCTTTCAGGCATGTGCGTGTGACGGGTCAATGTTCACGGAGAATACCAAGGTTTCGCAGATTTTTTTTTCAAAATAAGACTTTTTAATTATTTACTGCTTTTTCAATTTCTAGTGAAACCATGTGTGTAGTTATGATTGTTTTTTAGTTCGAGTGGTATTCTCCGGGTCAGATCACTTGGTATTTATGTCCTTACTGAAATGACAAACAGCTGAATAATATAACATTTAATGTCTTCATGTTTATAATTTTCACATTCTCCCTATTTGCATTGGTAGTAATGGCTTCCCTCTTAAGCGTTCAGGGTTGCGGGGATAGAGTTACGATTACTGTATGGGTGTCATGATACAACATCTCACTGTCTCTTTATCATGGAAACGCCGTGATACAATAAACTACTGTTGAAAGCGGCGTAAAACACCATTCAGTCGATCAAATCGTATTACCAAAATCATATGAACCTTCAGTGCGGAAAGGTGTAAGTATTTGTAAATAGTGTAGGTTCAGATCAGCGTGTAAGCATACACCTTATTAGAATAGAAGCTTCTAAGAAGCTTATGTAAGTTGTGTGTGAACAGTTGTGTGTGAACAGTTGTTGTGTGTGAACAGTTGTTATCTTGTCTAAGGCTGTTGTGTGAACAGTTGTTATCTTGTCTAAGGCTGTTGTGTGTGAACAGTTGTGTGTGAACAGTTGTTATCTTGTCTAAGGCTATTCAGACTGTTTGGATGCACATGCTGATCATGATCCGCCAAGTTACTTCGTTTCCCAAGCACGTGCTCATTCCTAAAAGTCTGCACCGTAGACCGCCAAACTGAAGTACAGTAGCAGCCCATTTCAAACATATATAGAACCCGAATTCAAAATGATAAAAAGCATTTAAATTAAAACGCCCAGTATGATTTAAACAGTATCCTCTGGAGGAAGGGAAACATTATAAATGTATAGAATAGCGTAACCTATTTATTTATGGAGGGTTTTCGTGATAAAGATTGTACGAGTGAGATAATGAGCGTATTTATTCATAACACGCAATACACACTTACCTAATTCCTAGGTTTCTATACGCTGTGTTGACATACAATCTCTGTATGTATGCATACATGTATACATGATATATAAGTATTGGTGACATATGTTCAATATGTGTTATATATTCAATCCAAAGTAGTTTCTAGATAACGTTTGTCTTCCAAGTGCTAAAATAAAAACAATGTGTCTAGACCGAGCAACGTTAAACATAACGACCCTCGTGTACACACGCCGAGTTTATAGCATATATAATGTTGTATGTTGAACTATGTTTCGAGTATTAATTGTAATCTCGATTGTTATATTACATTCTCACACTGTAACCTAGAAAAAACCCGAGTTATAACATGCAATAATATGGCTAATCCTATTTTAGACAAGGACCAACCGTACATAAACCTATCAAAAAGAACAAGTGAAATATGTCGTCTGCAAGTCCACTTTGGATGATGGATCTTCCATTCATACGGTTACAGAAATATAACCATTTAAAAACCAATATAGCCAGACACAAAATATTTTCCTGTCTATGTTGGATAGATAAATGTTGATCGAAATATTGTTAACAACAGGGAAACGTTTCTTCGGTTAGTTTCACTTTACGCCGCCATTTTGATTATGTTTCAAGTCTGCCTTGCTGAAAGAGCTCGGTCGGTTTACACGTAAACTGTTGCGGCCCTGTTCAGCGCATAAACAAAACTATTCACACATGTCTCCGATTTATTGCGACCCGCCTGTACGTGTTTATATGCTATATCAGATAAATAGCTTTTCATCGTCTAAAAATAGTACAGCATATTACTTTACGAACCCTGTGTGTATATTTGTAGGCCGATACTTTTCGATGAAATGCCAATTGAACACAATAGGATATTGGCAGTTATTAACACACTTAACATGTTTAAACATATTTCTCGTGGCATTTGCAATTAAATAGGTCAGACAATTAGCTGTATATCTAGTACGACTTTTATACAGCATACTTCATATGCTTAGCACGTTGAAAGCGCCTTCCGGCTTACATTGGTTGTATTGTACAAAGGAACTAGTCGATGAATTGGTTGTTAAAAGTGTTCAGGAAACAACAAGTACACACTGTATGGATATGTCAACACTTGTTAGTCATAACTTGAGATTGAGGGAGGGTCGGTTCAACATATTTCATATTCATCAATTGAACTTCGATCACAGTTCCAAACTAACATTGAACGGTTGTATTGTACAAAGAAACTATTAAATGAAAGCATTGAAAATGTTCAGTCAAGTATAAATACACATAATACTGATTAGTCATAACTTAAGAATGGCGAGGGGGGAATACACCTTACTTAAAATTTATCATTCGCTGTACCATAAAGAAAAGCAAACTTGAAGGTAAAAAACACTTTGTATTTACTGCTGAAAAGATAGGAAACACACTTTCTCTAATCTCTAAATTACTTTTAGTTATTTGATTATTAGAAGCAACACAGAAAACGTTATCATCATCAGCAGCAGACGACCAACAGCACCAGCTTCATCATTGTTCGTGACTAGTTAAAGTATGCCTATGCGATAGACGTAGCAGCTTCTCTTCAGTATAGACAATTGCGTGGTAAGAATGGTATGTTGTGTACTGATGTTAGAAATCTAACCACGTGATGTTTTGTTTTGTTGTATGCAAATACAGTTTCTATCAGTAGTGAACATTGAAATTATGAAGACGTAGCAGTGATATAGTTCTACTGGTAATACTCAAAGTTGTTCTACCAAAATAAGTGTGTTGTATTGGCAGTTTTACGTCATTTTTAATTATGTCACGTCGGCATTACATTATCACTGGTTAACTAACCAGTACTAGGCTATATATTGCATATTCATGGGTCCCAGGGAATTCCATCGTGACCAATTGCAATTGAAGAGAAATATGTTGGGGCATTTTGCAATAGTTGTACTCATTTCGTCTTCCTCGTATTTCCGATTTCATTTTCACCCGTTTGTTCTTATTCCATCTCCCGAAGCATCACCATTATCATTATATACAAGTTTACAAGTTAAATGTGTTTTATCTAGTAGTTTGCTAGGATGTTACACATATCAGCCGTTCTGCTCTACTAACAAATAGTGTTCTCAAGAACCAGGTCAGATAGTTATGCACTGTTTCCTCTCTTAATAATCACAAGTTGTATCGGCCGACAGATGTATTTCCGTGTACAGCAATACGTGACACTTATAAAGCAGTCTTTGACATATTTATATACATGTATAAAAAGTCCTGTTTCAGAAATTATATCCTTTAATTATAGATAACATAAAATATACGTACTGTAACGTGCACCGCCCTAAAGCCATCGCGAGTCACCCATCCAGGCACTAACCGCGATGAACGTTGCAAGGTATATTCTACTCTACCAACTTCGTGTAATTGCTTATTTATTAGTAACAGAACAACTTCACGTCGTGTAATTGCTTACTTATTGGCAGCAGAACAATTTCACGTCGTGTAATTGCTTACTTATTGGCAATAGAACAACTTCACTTCTTGTAATTGCTTAGTTACTTTTTGGAAGCAGAACAATTTCACGTCGTGTAATTGCTAAGTTATTGGCAGCTGAACAATTTCACGTCGTGTAATTGCTTACTTATTGACAGCAGAGCAATTTCGCGTCGTGTAGTTGCTTACTTATTGGCAATAGAACAACTTCACTTCTTGTAATTGCTTATTTATTGGCAACAGAACAACTTCATTTCTTGTAATTGCTTACTTATTGGCAATAGAACAACTTCACTTCTTGTAACTGCTTAGTTACTTATTGGCAGCAAACAGCCTTGTTCTGCTGCACACGTCACTGTTATACTGTTTATTACGTAATATGATGGCTGGAAAATATTTCTGTTAAAAGGAAAACTCCAATTTCGAATAGCACATATTGTTTCACGACCTCGCCAAAATGTAATGATTTACTTGGTATCGGAATTTGAATAACAGGTACATTAGCAAATGACAAATGACAGGTCTTTATTAAACAGTACTTACGCCAGGCTTACCCGGATAAAAAAAATCGCCTCCTGTGAATGTTCTGTTTTGGGAATCATTTCTATATACCTCTATCCCACTGAGACGGAATATGTCGGCCCGGATCAGTATGGTGGACAGCGCAGGCTGATTTGGTCGATACATTACGCAGATGCCATAAATTTTGGTTTTCTCGCGGGACGGCTCATATTTGTAATGGTATGGTTTAACTCACATTCTGCCTTCAAGAGAAATGTTACTATGGCGACCAGTTTCAATTCTAAACTCTAATGATTAGAACAACGACATTTTGATAAAGCAATTGTTACGATCAGACGCTATGTCTCAATACATATATTGTTTAGTTCTCAATAGAGACTTATAATGTTATAGCATTGAAAAGGATTGCATAAAAAACCTTTCGTACACTTTAAACTTGTTTCGCAATAATTGGTCTACATTTACCTTTTATCAGCAATACTTATTATTATTAATGTGTACTATTTTGGGTTAAAGTCAAGCTTTAATATATCAATGTTTTACAACCAGTCAAAAAACTGAAGTTTTGCAAGTGTTCGAATTTTGCCATATTTACTTAGTTGTTTTCGGTAATAAGATGTTGCCAACTGTTTTGGCAAACGTCTATAAACAGACATCGCAATTATTTTCAACGCAATTCCGATCGAAAATCGACAACCTTGATCTTCTTTAGATTAAAGATTTAATTAAGTCTATAAATTTGTTTGTCAATGATAATAATAACACTATTAAGTGTAAGTCAACTAATCTATACACAAAGAAAAAAGTTAAGCACCCCACGGTTGTTTTTAATTGACAAATAATACGATAAGGGTCATGGGATCACGGAACAAATAGTGCAAAAACACCAATGCAGCCTGCT
>JAUELF010235314.1:0-13111 GCA_031471495.1 Clinocardium nuttallii
GACGCACGACGGACGCCGGACAAAAGGCGATCACAATAACTCACCTTGAGCAAAGCTCAGGTGAGCTAAAAAAACATTCATACTTTCTTTAAACCAAAGATTTTGTAAGATTTGAAACGTCTAACTTCTCAAATAAATGTTTCGTTAACGTTTTATTTATGTGTTTGTCTCATTTGTGAAATGACTAGTTTTAAAACAAGAGGCCAAATAGGGTCAGTATCGATCCACGGCCATAAAAGAAAAATTAAATCTCAAAACAGCCCTGCCCCCTGGTGGTCATGTTTTTTTACCAACCACCATGGCTTAAGGGAATCTTGTAGAGTGTCAACCAAGGAACATTTCTGCAAAATTGTTTGAAAATCCAAATAGTTTAGGAGGGGAAGATTTTAAGTTTTCACTATAACCATATACATGTAACCTGCCCCCTGGTGGCAATGTTTTCAACAAATCAACATGGCCTGAAGGAATCTTATAGAAGGTCACTCCAGGTATATTTCTACAATCGGCTATATACTTTCGGAGGAGAGGATTTTTTAAGTTTTCACTTTAGCCATATAAAGAAAAATAGCCCCACCCCCTGGCGTCCATATTTTTCGACCAATCGACATGGCTTGACGTAATCTGATAGAAGTTCAGCCTAGGATCAGTTCTACACAATTATTGGAATATCAGCCTGATACTTTCGCAGGAAAAAATGTCTTAAGTTTTCTCTATAGCCATATAAGACAAAAAAGACCCGCCCTCTGGCAGCCATGTGTTATGATCAATCAATATGGCTTTAAGGATTCTGATTGAATGTCACCCAAGGAACATTTCTACAATATTATTTGAAAAACGTGTTAACTATGGCCATATAAGCCAAAATATCCCCGCCCTCTGACGGCCATGCTTTTCGACCAATCAACATGGCTTGAAGGAATCTAATACAGGGTCGACCAGTAAACATTTCTACAAAGTTATTTGAAAATCAGCCTGACACTTTCGGAGGAGAAGATTTTTTAAGTTTTCACTGTAGCTATATAAGGCACCCTTGACGGCCATGGTATTCAACCAATCAACATTTCTTAAAGGAATCTAATAAAGGGTCACCGAAGTAACATTTCTAGAAAATATTTTTGTATACTTTTTTCTCTTTCGGTTGCCATGGCAACCAGAACGTTGGGTGGATACAGACAATTTGAAGGAATTCAGGGGAGGACATTAAGAAGATGCTTCCTATGAGGTTTCGACCAAATTGGCCAAGCTGTTAGGTCGTTTAAAGGAACAAGTTAACGCACGCACGCACGGCGGACAATTCGCCATGGCATAAGCTAGACTGGCTTTAAGCCTATAGAGCTTAAGATCAGAAACATTTTCCGAATTCCCACAATTTCTCATCGCCTTCACTGTACATTTACTTGATATTAATTACAGACATGTCATGTCGCATTGTTGATCTCGTGGTTATAACAAACAAAGAATTATTGATCTAATTGGATAATGTTAATAATAGACAATGAAGATGCGACCAGACATACACGTTTTGTCGTAAAATAACCCACTAATAAGACCATTTTTGCACTATACTAAAATCAACGAACTTCAAGTTACTTCGGGTTATTATTTGATGTTCACGTATACAGATGTATGTAAATGATGAGATACCTGTATTTGTACAAGTAATATAATATATATCTATATATCATTATGTTATATTTAATAGATGGCTATGTTTTATTCTCTTTTGGGATATATCGTCGTATAAAATAGCAGTCGTAAACCGACGTAAATATCAGATTAGATTTTTTCATCCATATTTAATAGCTGTCATTACGTATTGTGATCGTTTTGGGATTTCTAAATAACCGTAAAGCCTTCTCAATTTTAATGTAAATATACAGTTTATTTCTTATTTTACCATTTGGTAAAATGCATTCCTAAACCTTGGCCTAGAATAAACAAACATGAGCAGGCGTGCACCTCACTTTGTATGAAAACTGCTACTTGTAAGTTAAAATATGTTTTCGTCTTTTGAAGTGAAATGTTATGATCTGTATAACACAGAGAATCAAGATTTGGAAACATTCAATGTTTATTCTGCATGACTGCCTTTTGCACATTCGTTACCATTCTATTTCAACCCGTTGACGATACTGCTTCGTTTCGAGGCATGCATTTCCTGTGTGATAAGATCATTCCAGTAATGCATTTATAATTAATTGTGTAACACCGCCAATTGAATTTAACCTAAATATATTTGTTATTTCTTCCCACGAGAATTTGTCAGTAACAAACATATACCTTAAAGCCATACTGATTGGTTAAAATACATTAACACTAGGACGCGGGGCTGTTTGTAGATTTAATTTTCGCCTGACATGACAAATCACATTGCATAAGGTGAGCGATCCAGGACCATCATAAGCCTCTTGTTATACACTTCTTATCATTCTAGAGTCCTCTAATCTATAACAAAAAATCACTGGCTGCATTTTTATTGCGACTTTGGTTCTGTGCGTATAATAAAATCTGGTATCAGGAGGAAACAAATATCGGTTTAATTTTACCGTCTACGTAAAGTTCGGCTACGTTTAATTAATCACTACACTGTGATTGACACACATCAATCAAGTATACGACAAGTGAACCAAACTTTGCCCAAAGATATGCGCGCACTGTTAGTGTTGTATACGAAAAGGATTGATACATTGGATGCACGGAGAAGTTGTATTACTTATCTCTGTATTAATTGTTAAAGAGTTATATATTTCTCTGTTATAATTGCTTTAATACAACCATGGTTTTGATAGGAAATAACGTCCTATGCAACATGCACGATGTCATAGTATAATGGATCATTGAATTTACATTCTCAAAGATTATCACTTAAAATATGTTCACCTTTACAAATGACATATATATATATATATATATATATATATATATATGCTTTCGTTTCCGATGATATATGAAGTTTTATCCTCGCCAAAACGTTACTATTCATTATTTCAGGAGCGGTGTGGGATTTTATTTGATTTGTTCCTTGTTAGCTTACAAGAAAACACAGCCTAGATTAGTGTAGTTGTAAGAGTGCGTTTAAAGGTGCTCAACACCAGATGATGTTAAACATTTTGAAGTTTTGAGACTTCTGCAAATATTACCTTTTTGTGACAAGAAAGTAAGTAACTCTTTCGGCGATGCATGTTGAAAAACAGTCAATTGAATGTCATGCAAATGTACATAAGTTGGCTTACTGGGTAAGACTACCTAGTGAAACAAAGGATAAACCCTCAATATGTAGAGGTTTATTGTATTGGAATGTGATGAAATAATTACTCTCATTCGACCCAGAATTATGATTCTATTATTTTAAAACAGTTTTTGAAAAGTGTTAAACCTTTGACTGAACTATCTTTGATTTGTAGTTAAGCACCGTTAACAATCGAAACAATCGAAATAAAATTATTATGTTTAAACAATAACATAAAACACTAACTTCAAGATAATTGGATGGTGGAAAAAAACCTATATCATATGTTCAGACATTTTGAAGGTACATGCATTTCATTGTCTTTCAAAGAAACACACTAAATGGATTTGAAGAAACCGTTATAACAATACACACATATTAAGTGTCGGATACATTAAATTGGAAAACACAGGTTCGATCTACTGTTTTAATACAATTCCATGTGGAAAACCTTAGCATTTGAATGGTTATTACATCAATGTGCATTAAACATTTATATAACGTATTCATTGTACGACCTATGACCTATGCACGTGGCTAATAACGTTTTATATTTAGAAAAAAGAAAAAGATGATCAGTTAAAAGACAGCCTTGCTTTGCATTTATGCAGGGCATACAGTACCATGAAGCCTTATTTACATAAAAGGGCATTTACAATTGCGTTACTCTTAGATACTTTTAACTTTATAAAGCCCGTTTAAGTGTAACAGCTGTTCACAATGCGACAACTTAATCGATTCAACAATAAAAACAATCTTCAGTAGACGCCTTCGAACATATTTAAATAACATGGAATATCTTTATTATCAAAGTATACTTTGGAAAACGAGTAGGACATATTGTGAACAGAATGGTCTTATTTATAGTAGGCAATATCTTCCTTTGCTCACAATGATTCTAAAAGGCGTTTGCTACAAATACGCCAAAGATTAATTTTGCATTGGGGAGGATTATAATAATAATAATGACTTAATTTTATGAGACTTCAAATTTGGGTTGTCCCAACCTTCCATGCGGGCCTCAGAGCTAGCAATACATTATACACACAATGATATACATATAAACAATTCAAACTCAAAGCAAATAGGTAATAAAACTAAAAATGACTTCATTTGAAGATTTACCAGAAAACGTCCACTGCATTACAATCCACTAGGCCACCCAACACCCCAGAGGCTTCATTTTTCATCCGATATTCAGAACTTTAATGTCAACGAAGTCTAGTCATTGTTTTAACCTTGGTAAAGTTGGGTCTAGATTAAGAAATCCCTTTGAACACTCCAGATGCCTTATATTTAACAGGTGTTGGTGAAAGTTTTTCAGAAAATCCTTTTAATTAAATTTGGTTTTTGTTTGAAGCTGGGTCAAGTTGGGTCTAAATAAAGTAACTCGGTCAGAGCAAATACATTGAATTGTATTAATCCATTGAATACACTTACAGAAAAATGGACACATTTTATTATAGAACGTGAGGTTGGATAAACTGATCAATATTGAGTAACGATTATATTGAGGCCTGTGTTAGTATTATTTATTGAGCTTACGTGTACATGTGCTAAACACATCAACACCATTTACAGAATCAGTAACGGGGGCATTATTTATACATAAAACAGTTCGTAAATCGTTTATTTGTATAATATATAATAATAGAAAAACACTGTCTACTAAATGCCTCGTTGTATGAGAATAGACTATGCAACGTTAATTCCAAGTAGCCACGTTTTGATCTAGTGTTGGAATGAGATTTGTATCTAAATTTCAGTTACTTTCTTCGTATAATCAGGAATACGTCCTTCTCTTCTCAGCTTAAACCCTTATATTGTATATAATGATTTTAATAAACTTGCTTTTGACGGTCAATGGATACTTTTTTGCTTGGTTTTAATATGAACTTTGAAATCATATTATTTAAATTTCTCTTTTTCAAACTGATAATTTGTGGTTAAAGGATGCACTTTTGCTTATCAAAATGCCTCGTTACATTAACGGTTGACCTGATATATCAAAATAACTGTGAAATAAACAACTCAACCGGGCCTCAGGCTGTTTAAATTTAATTCGTTGGATGATATAAAGGTCATCATATATATCATTGGTCACAAACCTTCGTATAGCGTATATATCAGATTTGTTCAACCATGTGTTATATATCTATACGGTTTATGTTCAAACGAGACTTGTAAATTGTCGTAAAACTTCTTATTTTGCCATAAAGTAAAATATATTTTAGTATCTGGTTTGGGTTTAGCAAATAAGATCAGACATGTACTTGATTGTGTCTGATACTTGTGAAGAAGTATAATTTGTCTTCGTTCGAAATGAAATGTAAGTTTACGATGATTTATGACACCAAAACCGAAATGAGGAGCATATTAGTGTTGTACTGTCTGTCTATGTCGCATGTACAAAAACATTTAACAATATTCTTCACTACTTTCTCCTGTTGTTCGTATTGTTTTTAAATAAGGAATGAAATTCAATGAAAAACATTTCTATTGCTACATGCATTGCTGAACTGTTATGTCCTCGGCATTTACAATTGACATACATTAGGAATATGTTGCCTTATTGTGGCAATAGTGTGTTGAAAACACTCATTGAAGACATTATCCCATTTTGTGAGATCTTTCCGTTGTCTATAACATGGCAATGGCATTTCTGCACTGTACGAGGGCTGGTCCAGAGTAACGTCCACTGAATCAAACAATCACTAACAATAAGGCAATAATATCGTAGAAACAAATATTATTGGAAACATGAATACAACTATCATAGTTCTGTCATGTTATATGGCTGACATACAGAATAAATATATATCATTATGCGTTTCACAATGTAAAAATAGTTCAGCACCATCTGTACACAATACAAAGATTTCAATTCCATTACAATCCAAGATTGATGATTATTGAGATATCTCAAGAGGCACGACTTTTAAAATTTCGAAACGTTACGTCATGGCATTCGCATGGTGAAAATGCAACCTTAAACAGCATATACATTTGGGCGAAATACTTGACTCTGAAAATTCTGAATAGTGTATCCTGTACTACACGAACAGGAAAAATGACAAAATCGTAAATAGTTAAAGAGTATGGTTGCATATTCACACGGATCAAATCGTGTATATAATGCTTTAAATAATGTGTCAGAGCTTTACTATGCCGCTACTCTCATAACAAAATAAAGATTGTCTTCACTAGAATATTAAATTGCCTCTTTAAACAGAAAAGATGTTTACAATGAGAAAACTAATATAATTTATTCTTCTTCGTTTTCAGCTTTGTGTGGTTCAAAGTTGTTTGAATATATGAGCCGTCCCACGAGTAAACAAACATTGCGTAATGAACCAGCCTAAGTATGCCGCATAGATTATCCTGGCCGGACACTTTTCGCCTCCTGTGGATTTTCTGTTTCAGCAATCATTACTATATCTCGTAAACCTCTATCCTGGCTGATCTTGATCGATACATTAAGCGAGTATATGAAGCTGGTATTCTCGCTAAACGGCTCATATAGATAAAAAATGTTCAATGTATACCGTATCTGCAGCAGACGACTTCAAAGACATGGGAAAGGGGTACACTTCAGGAATAAAGCCGACACCTTATCTGGAAAGATAATATTGTTCGTGATGGCAATTTCTTCTTTTCACGCAGTGTTTTCGAAGTGGCATGTTGCAGAAACAATAAAACATCAGGTAAGACAATTCAGGTGCTGTTTAAATGAAACGACTTCTCCAAAAACTCATTTGAGGCCATCCATGGGGAAAGGTACACGATTGCATTCAGGAACGTGTATATTCAGATGTCGATGTCCACCTGAGCATTCTTAAAAGAACCTGAACAAGTTGACAAAAGATGACCAACCATATGTGTAAGTAATGTGTGAATACTGTAGATG
Organism: Clinocardium nuttallii; assembly: GCA_031471495.1. NCBI lineage: Eukaryota > Metazoa > Mollusca > Bivalvia > Cardiida > Cardiidae > Clinocardium > Clinocardium nuttallii. The sequence goes on from JAUELF010235314.1 coordinate 7,137, forward strand.
TGTAGACAGATATATGTCTGCATGGTTCACAAAAGCCTACTTTAGCTACTCCAATGGACGAATACTATTTATTATAGTTGTAGTGTCATCGTTTATAGCGTTAATTTGGTAGAAGCATTGTGGACATCTCCAATTAAATCGGCGCAGAGCCCCGGTGGGGTTGTCAGTTCGAATTCCGGCTCGGCCAACTTTCTTTCCGTCGTTTGACAAAAGTCAATGTGACCATGCGTCATTTGCCTTTCACCAATTGGCTAGGTCTATGTGGAAAGGTAGCCAGTTGCATCGAAATATTGTTGTGTGGAGTACTAGTGTGTGAAGACCAGAAAACACATGAGTATGTGAACTTACCGCCGTGATATGTCTGAGAAAATGTTATAAACGGCGGTAATCCTCAATCAATCAGTCAATCTACCAAAGCTATCGGCGTTTGTAGTAATGTTACCAAACGGTATTGATAATGATTTGTTACTAGATGTTTTTTTCAAACATTACCTAAATGGCCTATCTATATTAATTCTTTCGAAAATAATTGACGGTTTGCAATTCGGCCATATCATTATTAAGTGGTGTCGTTTTGCTACTCTTCGAAACGTCTATATGTGACGTAATTGTCCCGAAATGTTTTCAAAGAGATGTCGCTAAAGTATATCAGATAATTGATTATGTTAAAAACAAACACATTCCTTATTTTCTCACAATGTTTTTCTTACATATTGTGTATCATACATTATTTACTAAAATAGTGTCCGAGGCACCTTCTGCAGATTCGTTGGGAGAAAAAAATGAAATATATTAGGTAACAGATCGTGCTAAAAACAAGTTATTTCAGGTTTTCCCAAACTGTTCTCAACATCTGTATCTAGAAATAAATATCATTTTGTCCATATTTCACAATTTTATCTGCAGGTGATTCCAATGCAGTTTAATTCAAACTGTTTTAGAGAACTAAATAGGTACAACATTATTTCATAAAACACAATACATACACTACAATATGTTTATTAAGTAATTTAGGCCTGCAGTCCTTTAAACAAATTTACATTTACATAATGAGTTCACATGAGTGACATCACATTTTGGAGATTTAAGTATAGACAATGTTATGTATGCGATTATACACAGTGCGTATTTTTAAAAACTTCATGACAAAAGACGGAGGCATTGATTATGTTTCGCTCCCCGTTTGCAAAAAAAAGGCTTCTATCTCTTTTAAATTACTATACCTTCAATAGTTTGGTCCAAATGTGTTCAAACTTGTTTGTTGCAATAGATTTGCATACAGAACATGCACCATTTACAAAATATATACAAGTGCGTGTAGGAAAGAGGTTTAATCTAATAATTCAATCATTGCCAACATAGTAGTGCTTAGTTTATAGTTTTGTTCGTGTAACTGTACTTACTGATTTTAAATGATTGACAGATATTTCGCAAGTATTGATTCAGATCGGTTTGGGTTCAGCCATTATTTTTTCTTAAATAGTTATTTTGTGGGATTTTACGATATCCTTTTTGTGGAAGTAAAAACTCCTGAGCTTATTATAAGCGATACATACAATCAAGAAATGGAACTCATCCACCACCATACGTATATTTCGTTTAAGGCACACATCACAACGTTAGTTTAGATCACTATTTTGATGTCTAGCTTTTTCAACATTTTACAACTCAATATTGTTTGATATTCAGCAGAAATGTTCCTAATATGGATATACGCTAAACATTTATACTTATTTAGCATTGAACATGATAAGTGGCTTGTTATTTTTATTGTTATGGCTTCATACCACCAGGCAACCATCACTCTGTCTGAACGCTAAACACGTTGGGCTCTTCACACCATCTACCTCTGACAAAAGTATAATTTCTTTTACCCCTTCTTGTCCAATTACATGTACATTGTTACTACTATAATCACAGACTAAATGTAACCTTCACAATCCACATACATTCCGTGTGGATACTTCAAGTCTGTATCTGAGTACTCGAAGATAACTTGACCTTGTGTATCCAAACATGTTTGTTGCAATAGTTTAATCTAATAATTCAATCATTGTCAACATAGTAGTGCTTAGTTTATAGTTTTGCACGTGTAATTGTACTCATTCCTACGAATATCGCTTGACCATATTGTCATTTCTCGCATGTTTCGAGTTTCTTTATTTTTTCATTAATTTTAGATAGGATTTCGTCAAATATTGCAATATGACCTTTTATGTCTTTTGTCATCCTGTCATCAGCGTGTTGGATTTCTTTCGATAAAGTTTTTCTATGGTGTCTAATGTTGTATTTATTTCTTTTCGTGCCAGATGCATATGTTCACGGCATTTCTCTAAATGTGACTTAAACCTACTTTTGTCTTTCTTTCTCGTTAGAGAACATTGTGGCAAAAGAAGAAAATTCTCATTGTTATCAGTTTTCTCCTTCTGTCATAGTATGTTTAAATTCGTTTGCTCATAAGTCGAAATTGGTTTTTATGTGGGGAAAAGTGAACTAAGAATGTGAAAAGCCGACATTTGCAATAGAGCATTTGTGTTGATTTGTCTGTAAAACGAGGTATAAGGGAATGTTACATGTATATCAGTGTTGACATTTAACCCTTTTCACTTGCAGACCCCTTCTGATACAAATTCAGCAGACGGATTTCGAAATCAGTATGGCAAAAGACGAAATGGCTCATCATGTCATAATGTTTTCAACTTTATTCAATAATTGGTGTCTTCTGCTGCAGTTTTATTTTTCAGTTATTATCTTTCCTTTTTATATACTTTCTATGTATGTGTACATCTGTTTTCAATGTCGTCTGCTGCAGAAGTGTTGCATGTTATTAAGCTTAAACCAACTTATAACACGTAATGCAACGAAATCTGTTGGAAACATTATGGGTAAAATTTCTAACAATATACTTTTCAATACGTTGATAGATTATTTCTATGCAGGCTATAATACAACTGCCGCGTAAAACGGTTTGAAACTTTAATCAATGGTCGAAAAAAATTATTTTATTTAAAAACAAGATTGTTAATAAGTTGAGATTAAGCATATACATGAGATAACATTAATATCTTTGTAATATGTTAAAACATATTCTTATTTGACCGAGGGCGGCTCATATTGCAAAAACCTTTTTTGTTTTGTCATTTCACCATGGGTAGGCTTGTCAGAGTAAGTACATGTAATGGTCCTGAAATTCTAAAACAGTGTGAAAATTAGCTGATAACATATTATAACTTCCTTTTCCACAGTATTAACAAACGGTGTAGCAACATGCTGCCCATCGTCAAATGTCATGACTCCAATCGTGTTTCTACTATGGATAGAATCATTTAGATAAGGGTCGTATTGCACGTTATAAAATCCTTAGTTGACATTCAAACCCTACATGTATGGTTTTGGGTAAACAATAGAATAAGCTGAATGATTATTTACAGCATATATACTAAAGTTTGTAATAAGAGATATTGTAGAACTAAGACCTGAATAACAGTAAAGTGATATTAAAGGAAAATGATTCCTTTACTCCTCTGTGTTAAGACCTTTGGTATATCAATCTAAAAATTACCTAAACAGTAATGGGGTCACCAATGTTAACTTGTCCTGTTACGGTCCACCTCCGACGCTCACATCTAAACATCAAATTACTTTTTTTGTGAAAAAGGAAGAATTTGCTCAAAAATGCAGAATTCTAATAAATATGCTGAAATTAATTTTCTAAATATTTGGTAGGAGACGAGGAAATGTTTACCCTTTACCCTCAAATTTGTGTTGCCATTTCTGTAACAAAAGTATACTTCTAATATTCCAAAATTCCATATTTAATTTTCAAACAAATACAAAAACATATACATAGACATATTCTATAACAAGAATTTAGGCCAAATGCTCATACTACAATATACAGCAAGATAAAAAAAATAAACAAACGTGCCAGTAGAAGTTGTACAGTCATGAAAACATAATTAATATTTCAATGAAAGATGTATATACGAAGTTTAAGACAACTGCAGGAGATAACATGTGAAAATATATTGCTCAATTGTCCGCATTGTTATCTACTCTTTGTTGAAATTTCACTTCTAGTTTTCCAGACATATACAGATTCAGCAGAGTCAGCTCGTAACGAGATGTCTCAACAGAATTCAGAAATATTCCAAAACTCTTATTAAATGATAAATGGAGACGCTCGATATTTAACATGGAAGAGTCTACTTTAAACAACTTGCCACTGAAAGAGTTGATAAATGGAGACGCCCGATATTTAACATGGAAGAGTCTACTTTAAACAACTTGCCACTGAAAGAGTTAAGTATTTTTGTTGTGTCTTTTGTTTATATTCAACAAAACCCGAGGTTTTCTATCATAGTAAAATAAATCTCTTAACACATAAAGCTTTTCTCTTTCTAATAAGCTCCCTTCACTTTAAACCTTTATCCTCATACAAACCGTAACTGATACCTCTGCAGCAGAAGAACTTTGAGGAAAAATGTGCAACAAGCAGATATTGCTTAAATGAGCAATATATCCAATTACCATAATGAGTATAACTCTACTCAATAATAATGCTTTCATTCAATAGATTTTCAAGAATTGTACGTAGATGTCTTCACAGTCGTATAGTGTATGTAGTCAACTTTGTTGTGGGTTTTTTTACACGGTGTTTAACGTAACTTTCAGGATGTTTAGAGTTGCAACTATATCTCTGCATTCCTTGGGTAAGTAACACAGTATCCAGACACCATCGAGTTATTCGAATAACTAACCCCATACTCGTTTGCGCTTATGGTAAAAGGCCATGAACACCATGTTTAAAGTATTTGGTATGAAACGGCCGGGAATCGAACCCACGAGCTCTCCCGCCAACCGAGGCGGTCTAAACAGCAGCGATACCAGTTTGTGGAATTAAACAGGTTTAAAATTCTTATCGCTATGTTATATCTATACAAAAGCGCATCTCCTGTGTGTATAATTTATATTCATTAATTGTTTTTCAATTTCGAAATGGCGTAACCTGTTAGTAAATATGCGAGAGGCTTGGGTAATTTTATCAACAGAAACTCTTCATAAATGAATAGAATATAATTTGAATGAAGTTAAAAACATTTTGGCTAAAGGAGAAACTTCTCGCAATGAGTCTTTTTTAAAAGTGTTTTCAAACGTCGTCTTCTGCAGAGGGTAAACATATGGTAACTATAGACACGACTAATACACACTTCAATAACGGGTCTTTTGTTGTTAGATACAGTTGTCAACTGTGATCTAAACCTACTCCTCCATTGACATATGTGTCGAAGTCGACACTTTATGAACTTAATTTAAACAAAAAAGAGATTTTTCATCTAAATGGATTATTAAATCGTAGCAAATATAAACACTTAACATTTGCGACATTTATTCAAGCATCTGCAACAGATGTCTTTTGATTTGTTTCATTTGGGTTTTACGCCACTTTGAACATTTATTTCAGTTATATCACGGCGACAGTTTTAAAATATTCATGATCCCTGGGTAAAGAAACCAGTACTAAGGCTAGGAAATGTGACTTGCCCAAGGGCACTCCACCAGGACCGTAATGCCGCCACTGGGGATCGAACCCGGCCGCCCGGTTTAAAATCCCCGACGCTAACCACTCGACCACAGCGGATTCCAGATGTCTTTAGAAGACGTTGTTAGTACTCATTGTTCATTCCCTAATAGTTTGTAATCATGAAGGTGGAATGCTTTTAAATAGCTGACTTAGTTCACATAACTAGTTGCATTGCTAATTAACAGTACGTGTTAAGAAATGAAATGCCTTTAAGTTTTCACCTATTACTAAGCATGGTATTTGTAGGCGCAGAAATGCTTGGTTACGAGATTGTTTGGTGTGAACATTGTATGGGACGAATGTGTGTATGCAAGATTTATATTTAGCGCTATAAACCAAGCTATTTGATTGGAGCGCGCACAGCTGATTTGTTGTTTCCGGTTAAAGCCAT
>JAUELF010235324.1:0-13111 GCA_031471495.1 Clinocardium nuttallii
ACTATGATATGAGCCGCCCCGCGAGAAAATCGGCGTAATGTATCGACCATATCAGTATGCGCAGACTGATCCGGGCCAACACATTCCTTTTCCGAAGACTAGAGGTATAGAGTAATGCTTCCTGAAACAGATAATCCACATGTCCGGATTACCTTTCGCGGCATGCTTAGGCGGACCAGGGTCGACACTTTATGCAGAGTCCAGTAATGGTGGTTTTCTCGCGAGACGGCTCATATTTTGATGCACGTGTTCTTTCATTACATATAATATGTGTGTATTCATGTGTTCATGAAAGGATGACAAAATGATGATCATACATTTATACATGTATATATGTTTGTGTTTGCTTGGGTGTGTGTATGTTGGTGTGTGTTTGTGTGGGATGTGTGTATTTGTTTAATTGCTAAAGTGTGTTGTTATAAATTACAAAAACAATTATGTTTTGTTCTGTCTAAAAGTCACCCACACAGTATGCTATGGCTCTACACGATTCGCCAATTAGTCAAGAAACGTATATAAAGAAGCATGCGTAAGGACTTTTTACACAGTATGCTATGGCTCTACACGATTCGCCAATTAGTCAAGAAACGTATATAAAGAAGCATGCGTTAGCACTTTTTTCATGGATCTACAAATAAGTCAATATCCACTTATTGCATTAATGTCGGTCTCTCAGAGCACCGTTCTAGAACAAAAAAGTTCATACATAGACAAATTTCTTGCGACACATCTTCATCATACATATCATTGCCAATAAGGAAGAAACTCCCCATAATTACCTATTTCCTTGTATCATTTACTCACTGACTAATCATATGAGATAATTGTCCAAATGTTTTTCCATTTCATAATAAACATTAAATTTGTAAGACTGTAAACTGTTTTAGTAGTAATTAGATTATTAGAGTCGTCTGCTTTAGGGATCTACAGAATAAGAGGGGAGAGTGCTGAAATTGTTTGTTTAGAGAAATTTCATTTTCTTTACCACAATACTTTCAAACGTGGTCTATTTCAGCGGTTTTAGAATCCATCATTATTAGAGAAAATAGTAAAAATGTTAATAGCAGGTTAAGTGTGGAGCAGAAATACAGATTACTAGTTCAAAAGTACAATTGTGGGGTTATTTTTTCTTTCTAATGGATGATGTTTTTTTATAATCTAGAAATGCTTTCGGGAATTCAAGGAAATTGAAAACTCAAGTTGCTGTATAATAAGTCTCGAGAGACAAGACCTTTTTAATAAGAACACATTTCGTTAACCCGTGAGATGAGAAACTCTCACGTTTAACCCCTAGCCCGCTGTAGTCCTGGAACCGTTTTCTATCACCTCTGATTGTGTGCATGCTCTTACATTTAAGTAGACCTCTTTTTACTTAACCCTTTCCCACATACGACACTTATGCAGCAGACGAGTTTAAAAAAACCTCTCAAAGATTAAACTCTAAAAATGACGGTATAATTACCGGAAAACAATGTTGAAAACGTTGTGTCAAAAATGTGAAATTGCTCTTTTTTAGAATTCGTGCTTTTGTCATAATGTTTGCATAAGTTGTCTGCTGCAGGTGCGTCAATATGCGTCTATGAACGTCTATAGGTGAGTGAAAGGGTTTATATGAATACATCGATAGCGAGCAATGTTGACCAAGAGCAGCCTGTACGAACCTGTAAGTATAAAGTGTTCACATACTGTAGAAGTCTGGCGAGCAAAGCATAATACGCAAATGTTGTTTACAGTCACGTACAGCGGGATAAGGGTTAATAATAACTGACTGAAGGAATTGTGGTGACAGTATACTCGTTTTTGTAACCCATTAACCTTTCATCTGATATTGTTCTATAGGAGCTGTCTGCTTCGTTAACATCCGAATAAAACCATTTGTCTTTTACTAAATAATAAGCAAATATGAATCAGATTTTGCTGAAAGGAAGTAATATTGTAATGACCAATATCCTATCGGCTATTTATGTCACAGGCGTCGTTTCAAATGCGTTTGTGTCAAAGGCGTCTATTCACATGCGTTTGTGTCAAAGGCGTCTATTCACATGCGTGTGTGTCAAATGCGTCTATTCAAATGCGTTTGTGTCACAGGCATCTATGCAAATACGTTTGTGTCACAGGCGTCTATTCAAATGCGTTTGTGTCGCATGCGTCTGTAGCAAGATAAGGGATTTATACATATTTATACAGGCGTCTGTATCAAGATAAGGGATTTATATTTGTCTGTATTGAGTTCGTGTCACAGGCGTCTGTATCAAGATAAGGGATTTATATTTGTCTGTATTGAGTTCGTGTCACAGGCGTCTGTAGCAGGATAAGGGATTTATATTTGTCTGTATTGAGTTCGTGTCACAGGCGTCCGTAGCAGGATAAGGGATTAATCTCGGTATATATTGAGTTTCGTTGAGCCAAGATACCTTAAGGGACCTTCCCCTGCTGTCTGCGACGTTAAATTACGATTTTTAACAACGTGGGCGACGATAATTCTTGAAATACCTGACGCTATTGATCGGTTTGTAGAGTTGTATTGTCATTCGTAGCTTTAAAGTTGCTTAACTCCAGATAATAGATAGTATAGTCAAAGTTTTAATTAGTTGAAATATTGTCTTGAAATATTAGAATCATAATTCTTATAAATGTGCCCTCACACCATAGCGTATGCTGAAACCTATAAAGTTGCGTTTAAAAATATATTTGTATACGCACCAAACGCAACCGAAATACACAAGTGTGTCAATTTGTAACCTACTCGACCTATTGGTTGCGTGTGGGTTGCGTGTTGGTTGCGTGTGGGTTGCGAAGTGAACTTATGGCGATCATCGGCGTACGAGTTGCGTGCGAGTTGTGTGTGAGTTGCGTGCTGAACTTACGAGTTGCGTTTGACCGTGCTAGTTGCGTGGTATTTGCGGATATCGGTCACGTGATAAAAACCTATAAAAGCGGAGCCGATTCAGTATTAGCTCCATGTTGTCACCTCGGCGGTCCACCAACAACTGACACGGATCAGGAAAAAGCCCCCTTTTTATACCATTACTCAACACGAATGAAGAACGCAACTAACACGCAACTCACACGCAACTTATAGGTTGGATACGCAGGGTATAGGGTGGGGATAAGCACAATAGGTTGGACTGCTCTACACACGTAACACTATCGCAACAGGCACGCAACACTATCGCAACAGACACGCAACACATTCGCAATATGTACGGTACCAACGACTGGCCAGATACCTCATATTCGGACTTGCGATCACCTGCGTTCATAACTTATGAGGTGTGTACCTGTTTCGTACCTTTTGCGATCGTGTTGCGTGCGTAGCGTCTCTGTTGCGTATAAATTGATAGCAGGCATTCGCAGAGAATTATTGAACCTTTTCAAATTTACTTACTCTGCGTGTGTCTGCGATCACCTGTGTGCTTGTTGCGTACTTCAGACCTATAAAACATATTAGTTGCGTGTGAGTTGCGTTCTGAACTTATGACCACTTTTTATCTCGACTATTCGAAGAATAAGGGGAGCAATTGTAGTCACCCCGGCGTCGGCGTCGACGTTGGTTAAAGTGTTTGTGCAAGCTAGCATTTACCCTTATAACTTACATAAGCCTGGGCCAATGATCTTCAAACTTGGTATGAACATACTTCATAGCAAGTTAGTGATGCCTACACAGTTTGGAGTCAGTAGCTTAAAGGTCAAGGTCACTGTGACTTTCTATATAGAAACAGTTCATGGTTAAAGTTTTTGTGCAAGGTATCATTTAACCTTATAACTTACATACGCCTACGTCAATGATCTTCAAACTTGGTATGGACATACTTCATAGCAAGTGAGTGATGCATACATAGTTTGGAGTCAGTAGGTTAAAGGTCAAGGTCACTGTGACTTTCTATATCGAAACAGTTCAGGGTTAAAGTGTTTGTGCAAGCTATAATTTACCCGTATAACTTACATACGTCTAGGCATATGATCTTCAAACTTGGTATTGACATACTTTATAGGAAGTTGTTGATGCCTACATAGTTTGGAGTCAGTAGGTCAAATGTCAAGGTCACTGTAACTTTCTATATAGAAACAGTTCATGGTTAAAGTTTTTTTGTGCAAACTATCATTTACTTTTATATGTAACATACGCCTAGGCCTATGGTCTTTAAACTGTGTATGGACATTCTTCATAGGAAGTTGGTGATGCCTAAAAACTTTGGAGTAGGTCAAAGGTCAAGGTCACTGTGACCTTCTATATAGAAACTCTTTTTTTTTTCAATTTCTTGTTTTTTTTTAACTTGCATATAGATCAATTTTTTTTTTTTAATTTCTTGTAGTTATGAACTTTGCATTTAGCTCAAACATTTTCGTTTTAACTTCTTTTATTTTTGAACTTGGCGTTTTCAAATTTTGTTGTTGTGTTTTTAACTCATTGTATATTTTAACTATGCGGGTTTTTTGTTACTTTTCGTCTTTAACACTTGCATTGATAGTCAAAGCTGGGGACAGCGAGACATTTAATTACTCGTAATTCTTGTTAAATTTTAATACAATTGATTTTGTAAATATATTCATTTTCTTTTACATTATAGAGTATATTTATGATTTAATTGTACTTAAAGTCAATAAATTGAAATAATGCTTAAGTGAATAAGCGGTGTTAAGTGGAGCATTTTAAAGAATTGATCTCCATCAGCTCTTACACTGATTCCGTCGTTTTATTTGATGTACTCTTGGTTTACTCTTGGTTTACGCCAACATAGTTGCAATATATCATGGCGACAGTAATCTTGTTCATGCTCTCTGGTTGATTACTAGAAAAGGAAAAATGTGCATAAACCAAGGGAACCACACCCTGACTGCCATGACTCCCGCGCGTTAACCACTTGTAGAAGGCGGTTTCCTGTGACTCGGAATTCTTGAATTGTCAGACGACATATTGGAACGGCCATACTCTTACTGAACGAAGATGCCTGTTGCTATAGGTAATAACCCATGGTGAAATAAACATTGTGAACAATGTAGACCATACAGATGAGTCTGAACGTTCATGATGTCTTGTATTGGTTTGTTTTTTATCTGCTTTTTTCATTTACACTTTCCTTAGAAAGGAATCTGCGCCAAGAATATGCTATACGATTTCCACAGAATAAGGGTTAAGTTGTAGACATGTCCCGAATGTCAATGTTCCTATAGTGACTTTCCCCACATACAACTCATCTCTTATAGACGGATCGGAAATAAATATTGGCTTAGTACGGGAAATATATATTAATACAAGTACTATCACTGAACCACGGGAAATATATATTAATACAAGTACTATCACTGAACCACGGGAAATATATATTAATACAAGTACTATCACTGAATAGAGGTAAAGAGTGAAATCGTTCACCATGATTATTCGTTTTCCTTTTGTAACAATATTTTTTAAAAGAATGTCTGGGGCAGATACGTCTGCATGTTGGGAAAGGGTAAACAGATTGGTGGGGACAAGGACATTGAATGCACCAACATAGTGTGACTCTCTTGGAATCCCGTTATATTAGTACTAAAAAGTTCTTTTATCGGTGAGCAAAATTCGTTACATCGCCGCTTGAGCTCTCCCACAAGAATTGGAAATGTTGAGTTGATCTCGTTACTGCGAATATTTCGCTGATTTTAGCATTTCTGAACGTCCTTGCTGATCTTTATTAACCAATAGAGCTTCTTTACTCTTTACCAGAAAACCATAATCCCCATCATGTCTGAGAGAAGTTTGTTGTTGAGAGGAAATACGCTTGTGTGTTTCTCGTTGTTCGATATATCAACGCGATTAAGTATCAGATGCAACGATAAGAAAGGAGTGAACGAGTCCCTGTGCCACACTATTTCACTTATAAGTCAAACAATATGTCGTGGGTCGCAAACTAATCATCTCTACAATTACTCGGAGTACCCACAGCATAAGTTTCGGAAGAAAATTAAGAGTTTAACCATTTCCTCATGCACAACAACGGCAGACGACTTTGAAAGCATCGAAGAAAACATAGGGAAACTCTCTATAAATGAAGTTATAATTATTCAAAATATCTGCAAACATAGGGACAAAAGGGGCATTGCTCATCATTCGCCTTTTGCTACTTAAAAGTGTCCTTAAACCTATCCCCAATTAAATACGCTATCTAGCGCCTCTACAACAGAAATGTCCTCAAACCTATACCCAATTAAAGACGCTATCTAGCGCCTCTACAACAGAAATTGTTTGAAAATATATTGTGAAGAAAGGAGAAATTGCTCAATACGAGCAATTTCACCTTCTGTCACTATGTTTTCAACTTTGTTCAGTAAATATTCTTTCTTTTATAAAGAGTTGCCATGTTTTTGTTTTGTTGTTTATAAAGTCGTCTGCTGCAGATTCGTGTGTGAAAGAGTTAACTTGTACACAAGTCGATGGTTAAGACCAATGTGTTTATCAGCGTCTCAATATATATCAGGACAATGACTTGTTAAGTAAATATCACAACGCAAGTGATTCATTTCAGCAATGTTGGTGACAATACCTTAAGTAAAACAAAAATTTACACACGTTTAGTGAACGGCATTATTTTCGTATCTATATCGATTTCATGCTACTTTAGTATGCATTAAAATAGTGCACACTGGGCAAATTAGTGTCCATGAATTAGTTTTAAAGGTAATTTCTTACATGACGATCATCGATAATGAGATTTCAATAAGTTCAGTCGTCCAGCCTACCTATCCTTTCAAGCAGTTAAACCTTATAGGTGTGGGTAAAGAATCACGAATGCAAATATGTTTTAGTCTACCAACATCATAGGATATGTTGGGGTCGAATAAGGATGTTTTGAACATGAACTACAACTCCTCTCGAAATATCGTCGAGTATAACTCGAAAGCGTAAAAGCATTCCACATATAAAGTTAGATGCCGTAAAAAGACTTTTCCGTCACGCGACTGAATGAGGATTGTCGAGTAGAACTCTGAAATATGTCGACATATGATGCCGTAAAAAGACTTTTCCGTCACGCGACTGAATGAGGATTGTCGAGTAGAACTCTGAAATATTTCGACATATGATGCCGTCAAAAGACTTTTCCGTCACGCGACTGAATGAGGATTGTCGAGTAAAACTCTGAAATATGTCGACATATGATTCCGTAAAAAGACTTTCCCCTTATGAGACTGAATGGAGATTGTCGAGTGTAACTGTGAAAGTGTTCGACATATTAAAGAACATTCCGTAAAAAGACTTTCCCCTTATGAGACTGAATGAAGATTCTCGAGTGTAACTGTGAAAGCGTTCGACATATTAAAGAACATTCCGTAAAAAAACTTTCCCCTTATGAGACTGAGTGAAGATTGTCGAGTGTACACTGTGAAAGCGTTCGACATATTAAAGAACATTCCGTAAAAAGACTTTCCCCTTATGAGACTGAATGAAGATTGTCGAGTGTAACTGTGAAAGTGTTCGACATATTAAATAACATTCCGTAAAAAGACTTGTTCCGTCATGAGACTGAATGAAGATTCACGATAATGGTTCTAGAAGCTCCCACAAGAGTTTGCAATTTTTAGATGATCTTATTACGGATGATAATAGGCTGATTTTAGAATTTTAGCATTTCACAACGTCCTTGCGTTTTTTCCTTTAAAGGTTAAAAGTATTTAGTCTCAGTCAGAATATTACTACGAAATGTACATTTGCATGTTAAATGTGGACTGGGATTAACATATAACAATTATTTACTTATTAGCTTGGTCTTACAATTAATATGACCAGTTAGGCCTAATGATAGGTATGTAACGAAATACTGCTTTTATTTTGCTCCCTTTCGAAGAAGATGGGTTTGTTACTTTGTACATGTGGATCGGTCGGTCAGTCCGTCGGCAGACAATGGCTTGTCGCATTGATAACTTGATAATGCTTGTTCTTGCAGTAGTCAAACTTAGCAGGGATGTTAAGAATGATCAGTAAATTAGTACTTGATTTTAAGGTGATTCGTGCAAAGGTCAATGTTACAGTCGCCCTTGAACACGAAGAGTGGGTCCGATCAATAATGCAAAATGCATATTTTTTAGGAATGACCTTTATTGAATTTGGGATCAAATGTCAAAGGTAAATGCTTTGGCATAATGTCGTCATATTCGACAGGGATAAGGTCGTCACAGGGAGGTTGTGACGCACAGTGGGGCAGACATGTTCTGTTATATTTGGAGTATTTTATCTAAAAACTTAGTTACTTAGTATGTTTGCTTTTAAATAGATATGTGGTATACCATCCGCTCGTGGTATTTACTAAACCACATACAATTTCGGCTTGAATTGTGGTTTTGTAGTCATGATGTTTCATATTTAAATCATGTATCAATGACAGGCTACTATCCATTACTACGGATATACTCGAACATATTGAAACCTCTCAACCTTGAACCTGGGACATATGCCAATTTACCCTAATGTGCTGAGAATTTGTAAATATACTAGGATCATTAGGATCATGTAAATACACCACTGATACATCCTTTTTTTAAAGCTTGAAGTGGTTTCGAAAAGAGCTTTTGACACGATTTTCGGATGCTCTTCACCTCATTTGTCCATAACGTTCAAACAATATATTTCTTAAGCGTTGTCGGAATATGCAATAAAAAGTTTCGATCCATGCACAATACGGATCGACTAAATGAAATGTACTCAGTTTATCATGCTTGTTTTGTGAGTTTCCGTCAATGATATATTTAGGACGAAAGCGTAGTCTATGGTACTTTATTCCCTAGCATTCGCAGTCTGGTCAAGATATTCATTGTTACTACATTACTTCAGCTTGTTAGAATATATGGTCAAATTGTATATACTCTAATACGACGAAGCAGATCTTAACATTAACTGGTCAAAATGCGAACTTTAAACATTTATGCGATACTTTCCGAAATGCTTATACGAAACGAAATCAATATGAAAATGAGCTTTCAGACCGGCGGGTTAAAAAAAGATTTCGTGAAATCGGCGAACTTGCACCACAATAAGTTCGTACAGCATAATTTATAGTTTATATTATCATGTCTAAATGTCTACAATCTTTTTCTTTTCATATGGTTAGATATTTTTTCATGGTCATAAATCTTAACACATTTATATGTTCTAATGATTTCATTATTCTTGATTACTAGGGCATAGTGTTATGAGGTATTTTTATTAAGAATAAACGCAATAGCATGGTGTTGTGAAGGATAAGCTCTTAAGTCCGCGAAGTATGTTAGTTATTTGTTCTGGTGCAATATATTGATCTATTGTCATTGAATGGGAGCCAACAATGATCTTTCAACGAGTCTGTAGCTATTCAATGACTTTAAATAGATCTTCTCGTGTTCACGAATGGAAATATGCCACAATCTAACATATAGACACACATTGTGTTATGAATTGTCTTACTTAAGACATGTACTGGTGAGTTATTTAGAGACATAGCTAACAGTGACATGCCGCGTACAACAGAGGAAGGATACAGATAGTTCATACACTCTGCTTCACTCAGTATAAAATACGACGATTTAACGATGAATACGTCAGGATTGAAGTTTCTCTCCGAAAACAGTTCATTTCCCTTAATGTTTGACAAGTAATTGTTACTTTGTAAAAGTTCCTGTCAAACTAATGACAAGATTCTAAAAGTGGGTAACATGCACGAGCATGTTTCGTAAAGTCTATTTCGCAGTATCCCTCACGTAGTTAAAAATTGACATTTCCCATCACAAGTGACTGCAAAGTAAAATTGAAATAGACGTTTACAAATTACCCATCACGAATAGATAGAAATTCAATTTATACACCAGCGTTCTACAGAACAATGAAACCGAAATCTCCAGATTTTAAGGTCAGGCGTGCATATTAAAGTGTGCGACAGTTCGTGAAGTACGGCTTGCAATTGTTAAGATCCTCGGCTTTCTGGGACATTTGGTCTATCTTGTATCTGTGATACACTTTGGCGTATTGATGTTTTATGTTCATATGTATCTTTCTACTGAGATAAGATTTAAGATTTAAAAAGGCACTCGATTTCAGCAATCTTGACGGCTGTAAATCAGGGCCAATGTAATATACATGTACACCCATGTCATTCTACTTACTGTTTTATTTAACATTGATTGATTCAGACGACAGATGAAGCATTTGCAGTGGACGACATGAAAAAAAACGTGTGAAAACATAAAAACAACTTATAATGATGTCTTCACAAAACGGTTTCAATGTTATCTTAAATTCTGGTTTATACTTGTCAAAGTGTACAATGTTATCTTAAATTCTGGTTTATGCTTGTCAAAGTGTACACTGTTATCTTAAATTCTGGTTTATACTTGTCAAAGTGTACCATGTTATCTTAAATTCTGGTTTATACTTGTCAAAGTGTACAATGTTACCTTAAATTAGTCAGCAATTAAACCTTTTCTCACATACCGACGCTTTCTGACGCCTATGCAGCAGACGTCTTTTGAAAACATCTTAATAAAAGTAGAATTTGCTCAAAACGAGCAAATTCTCCTTTTGTCACAATGTTTTCAACTCTTGTAAATAACGAAACTCTCTTTTATAGAGATTTTCAAAATCTTTGCCTAGATGATTGCTGCAGACTTGTTGTATGAAGGAAATGTTTTTTTGTTTTTTTCAACTGTCACTTGAGTTTATTATATATTTGTTATCATACATTATTTACATAGGTAACACAAATTTACAGTCACTGTAAAACACTTTTAAAGAAAACGAAAACACAGATATTGGGAAAGGGTTAAAACATCACGTCAGGTTAACGTTTTACCATTATTACAGTACCTGTACTAGCTTTTATAATCATATATAAAAGGAAATTAGGAGACAACTCAAAGGTACATATACAAGTTGGCTTTTGTAAATAGCATAGCTACAGATCTGAAAGTGCATCCGCACATCCTGATCACGATCCACATTTATCAAACATTACCTAAGCCTGGTCGCCACATGAGGCATACAAGTCGGCTTTATGGTGATGCATTCACTCAATTTGGAAATCTTCCAAGGTTGAATTTCGAGTCACATGACTGCCATTGTTTTTCTACTACGCATTTAACCACAATCAGCCAAATTCTGTTCTAAAAAAATAATTCATAACACCAAATCCAAAACAAAATGTTTCGCCCATTGTTTCTGTCTTAAATGTGACATTTGCAATTTATTTGTTAATTTGATTGTACTGTTCATAATGAGTTAACGATAAAACAAGGAGCGGGGCAGACACTTGATTCTAGCTGAAACAGACACACGTGTCGAACGTTCTGTGTATAAAACAAGGAGCGTGGCAGACACTTGATTCTAGCTGAAACAGACACAGGTGTCGAACGTTCTGTGTATAAAACAAGGAGCGGGGCAGACACTTGATTCTAGCTGAAACAGACACAGGTGTCGAACGTTCTGTGTATAATTTTAAAATGCTTTGAATCGACAAATGAAATCGATAAATTCACATGCCAAAAAATAAGTTTTCTTTGAATTAAATTCTGTAAAAGAATCACTGTAAAATGAAATCGTTTCAAAATGCAATCTGAATACTTGAACTGGGTCCATAACTATTGGATTGGTTTTCATGTAAAAATACAAAATGAGCCGGAAGGCAGCAAAACATACTCGAAAGCACGTGCAATCGTCACATGTTGAGATCAGCAAAAACATTGCCATAGTCTGGGTAATGTCTCCTCATTTCCCCTGTTGAAGTTATCCATTGACTTGTGTTGTGTCACTAGCATCTCTATGGTATTGTAATCATAACAGTGTGCGAATGTACATGCTGATCGACATCCTTGTGGGACACCATGTCATATTTGATATTTTGTCGTAGCTCGGCCCAAGTGACATTGATTGCGTGGAATTAAATCACGAACGTTACAATTCACGTGATTGACAATCGGATTTGGGAAAGCCATTGTTGACACGACAAGTTATATAATCAAAAGCGCACTGGTGTGAAAAAGGGAAATTGTTTTATTTGTTCGTCAGGAAATTCCCCAGTTAATAATGGAAGTTGTCGGGGATCGCTTTTGCATTCTTAAGTCTTTGAAATTTAAAGCAACTCTTAGGCTGATTGATTTAGCTTTATTACCGTATTGTTACAGAGGAGGTTCTTTAATTTACCGACGAACATGTAACAAATCTGAGAATTTATATGATTTCCTCGAATTATATGTTTAGCTGTTATTGAGAACTATAACCATGGTCTTTATGGAGAATGCGTTCCGTTTTCATTTACTTCGTTTGATTGGTCTTAAAAAACATTTACAATAGTTTTTTAAAACACACACCGTATCAATGGTGTATTGGTTGGATCCTCGGCTTCTCCATCACACCGTCTCAATGGTGTGGTGTTGGATCGTCGGCTTCTCCATCACACCGTCTCAATGGTGTAGTGATTGGATCCTCGGCTTCTCCATCACACCGTCTCAATGGTGTGGTGTTGGATCCTCGGCTTCTCCATCACACCGTATCAATGGTGTAGTGGTTGGATCCTCGGCTTCTCCATCACACCGTCTCAATGGTGTAGTGGTTGGATCCTCGGCTTCTCCATCACACCGTCTCAATGGTGTAGTGTTGGATCCTCGGTGGAGGGAAAGAAAGGTTCTCCATCACACCGTCTCAATGGTGTAGTGGTTGGATCCTCGGCGGAGGGAAATAAGGGTTCGATCACTAAACGGACAATACCAACGACTTACACAATGATAGTAATGGCTTTCCCCATTGGTGCTCCTTGTTATGGGGTTAGCAATACAACTTATTTGCTGATGTCAGCATAACATAAATGTACCAGTAGCATTAGTAATCCGCGGTGTAACTAAACGACTGTTTTAAAGTTGCGTAAAGCAACATTTAAACAAAAACCATCTTCTTTGTATCATGACTCTCGAGAAGGTTTTGTGGGCGTATTGATTACTTTTCTATTTGTTACTGTTTTAAAGTGGCGTAAAGCATTAGTAATCCGTGGTGTAACTAAACGAGTGTTTTAAAGTTGCGTAAAGCATTAGTAATCCGTGGTGTAACTAAACGACTGTTTTAAAGTTGCGTAAAGCAACATTTAAACAAAAACCATCTTCTTTGTATCATGACTCT
>JAUELF010235335.1:0-13108 GCA_031471495.1 Clinocardium nuttallii
ATTTCTTCTTTTGTCCCTATGTTTTCAAAAAGCCGTCTGCTGCAGAGGCGTCAGAAAGCGTCTATATGAGGGAAAGGGTTAAGCTTGTCTGTTTTCGAAGAAAAACGTTGGGCTAGTGTGCTACCCTTAGCGTCATTGTCTGCGTCCTCATTTATGTTTAACCTTACCTCATAACTCAAAAAACGTTCAATATCTTCAAATACAACTTAATACACAACTTAATACACATGTTTCTAGGAACATTGTGCATAACTTTGGAAAGGTAATCATTCAGTAATGCCCCTTTTTGGATTGTTGGCGTTCACTCCAACGCTCTTGTCCCAGACAAATATTTTAAGTAAATAACACCCGACAAACAGTACCTGTTTTAGTTGTGCGATATATCGAGTGATGTATTCAACGGTTACTGGATCTTCAACAGTCAGTTTATGACTTTGACACTCTACTCGTGCTCTGTTGATTAAAATACGAGCATCAGCTGTTAACCCTGCAAAATCAGATTGGAATTATTAGTTTTCATCTTGATATGATATTTATAGGGTGCAGCAAAACAATTTGAGAATTCTTGATAATTAAGCGCTTGATTTTAAGATACAGTTTCAACTATAATCAGAAAAGGAGAAGTAACTTAAACTTGTTTTCTGCAAATTATCTGGTACTGTATCAGAGAAGGGTTATACCTTTTGCCAACTCAAAACGTGACTTTTCATCTCTCATTACAAACACAAGTCCGTCTTAGGGAAATGATAAAAATATATTTTTGGACAGTGTAGAATAAGTTCAATGAAACCATCTGCTCAATCTAATCAGAATCCACACAAACAGCTGCTTACAAGCATATTAAAATGTTATGTGACCAGTTTAGATATTGATCAGACTGTGCCAAAGCACAAGCTTATCATAATCTATACTGATCTTAAAGTAAAATAGAACAATTTCCCCAAATCAGGCCCATCATCACGTCAATATAAACTAAAAATCATAACAACTCTATAATGCTTATAAGGAGCATCCAAGATCTGCTTTATTAACAAAGAAAATCTTTCAATTATCAAAGTTGCGGCAGCAACAGGATTTAACCCTTTCCCTCATATAGACAACAATGCAGCAGATGACTAGAAAACATTGTGGGAAAAGGAGAAATTTGTACAAACATTTTTTTTTCTAATTTTGCAGCCATTTCATGTTTTTCCTCTTAAAATATCACAGAAGATGACTTGTAAAAATCATAAAAGGGAAACGTTTTAAATAAAATCAATATCAAGAGGTCTATCATAATTGTTTCCAACTCACTGGCAACACAACTTACCTGCAAATGCAAGCGCTACATGGTCATCTAATAAAGCAATTTTTCGCACAGTTCTGTCCTCTTGTAATTTTGCAACTGCTTTCTTTTCAACACCAAGAACTACTATATCTTTGCCTCTTACACCAACCTACCAATTACATGTAAAACAAAAATATTACAATTTGTTTCTCTTACAGACACCTGTAATCAGATACATAACCCCTAAACTGTAATCATTTTAATAAACTAATCAAATATTTAAATTAAAAAAAGTTTTCATGAATATTTCATATATTTAAAGAGTACATTTAAAAACGCAATAATTGCATTTCCCATATTCAGTAATTTTTATCTCAACCATCCCCCTCAGGGGTCACACTGGCCCAACATTTTCTTGAGCCACATTTTTTTTTGGACACCTGGTTTTTTTTTAAAGTAAATACATGAATATATAATGCTCCGCAAATTTTGAAATCTCAATGCATTGGTCGGATGAAATTGTTACCCCTTTTTTGTTGAAAAATATGATATTGGAACTTTTGGAAAAATATAGATAGCTATAAAAAAATTATGTTAATTGCAGGTTACCTTGCATAGATAGTTGCATAACAGTGTAATCATGTGATAATGTCAATGTAAAAGTACTTTACAAATCAAAATTTTCCAAAATTTGCAGATGAAGATAACAATGCATGATGTTTACATTGCTTGTTCGTACTAAAGAATGTTTGACCCAAACTCCAATATAATACTTAATAGAAAATCATTGGTGACGAACTGAAGATACATTATCTTATTTACTGATCTGTTTATATGATAAACATTATTTTGTCTACATAAAAATAAACCTTTTACTAAAAAAAAATGTCTTTGTTGTTTTGGAATTACCATGCACAATTAATTCAGAAGTATGCGTACATTACATTTCAATATAGTGTTATTAATATACCTCAGTTATATTAATAGGATTTTTGTCATCTGACTTACCAATTTGGCTTACTCGGTCATCATTGGAGCAAAATTAAAACTGGTTTAGCGCTGCTGTTTTTAAATTAGTTTTTCCTTTTATTCAGTCAGACAGATGTACATATATGAACTTTTTTGATATATTATTTGAATAAGCTATCGATTGGTATGTTTGCCTTGTCATGCGATTGTTAAAATCAGGTAGAAATCGACCGTTAAAAGTGCACACGAAATCCATGCGAAAATGTCTCAATTTTTTTTGTAAGGAGTTGCTGAAACCAATCAACAATAATTATAATTATTAAAGACATTACAGATGATGATGATTACACCTTGCTACAATCAAGTTGCGATTTAATATTTAGACAGCAATTTCATTAATTTTCCATCTGAATAAATATCAACAGATTTCTTAAACCGATTGCTTTAATCACTAATTTATTAATTTCCTAAGTCGACAAGTTCAAGATTAAGTTACAACTGTTGAGTTGAAGTGTAATTGTGTACACACTGTCACACAGCCACTATTGATTTTTTAAACCCGCTCCGATTCTGAATATAGGATTTTATAGCTTTACAGGAAAAGGCTTTTTCCAGTTGAGAATTATTTGTTTAGCGATCGGAAAAAGGGCAAAAATGGGACTTTTGTCAATGCCATTTTCTTCAGAGCCACTGGCTCAAATGGCGAAAACAGCATGAGCCCTGCCCCTCATTGCAAGCAATTTCTCCTTTTGCCACAATGTTTTCAACTTTATTCAATATTTATAAATTGCCAGGCAAGCTTGATAGATCAAAATGATTGCGTTCGTCTGTTAACATCTACTGTATGTACAACCATTTATGAATAATTCAACAAGGGGTCGAACAATTCAGAAAAATCATGAGTCTGAACGAACGTCTCTAAGCCAGCATAACTTGATATATGGTTAAATTTCTTACAATAACTTATTTTGATTCTTGAGTGTAAAGCAAGTTTTAAAACACTTGTTAAACAACGATTTAATGTTCCTTTATGTATAACAATAACCAACCTACAGTGTGGACGAAGTGGGTGGGGTGCTAAATACAATAAAGTCTTCTTTTCAAATGATAAAGGAAACTATTCAACTGCTTACCGCGGTAGACCCTTTCTTAACAGCTTCTTGTGCATATTCAACTTGGAATAAATGACCGTCAGGTGAAAACACCGTAATAGCACGATCGTATCTCGATGACATGATGATATTTGTATTTTTCCTAGCCGGTAGATTGTGAGTTATGTCCCTTGACACAATTTCTGTTTCCGGTTAGCCGATTCTTCGTTATTCCCCGGAAAATGTCGTTTCTTTCCGGTGTCGAAGTCGGCCCAGGAGAATATGCCGCCATGCTGATTCTGTCAACAAACTCATATTTGTCAGCAAACTATGGTTGAATTTTGTTATTTCTGACAACATGATGCAACAACAACAGTGTAAGTCATTTCGAATTAATCACATCATCAGAATTTTATGATTTATATTTTAAAAACATGGTTAATGTTTTAGATATCCTATCAGCAACCGTAAGTTATGTCCAGAGTCCAGGGCAAATGTTATCATTCAGCCCTGGAAATAGTAGAGAATAAATATACACATTTTGTATTTAATTACTCTTTGACATTTTTATATTATTAAATAAATATAAATAAATGGGTAACTATTGTGTCTATTGTGCTTTTGAAATGGTAAGTAAACAAAATATCAGTGATTGCTGTCACTATTTAGAATGTAAATTAAGAATAAAGTAGGGGTACATAGTAACATACATTTACATTGGGAATAAAGTTATAACCACTTACATTGAACATGCAGTGCTTTCGAAACAATACAAAGGTATATAACAACTCTTAAACCTATCATATCAGAGACAAATAAAACACATGATTATTTTATATAAGTTATTGATATTATTGTGAGAAGGTCATGGTTAATGGATTTTTCTTTACCAATACCTTCAAAGGAATATTGCCTAGACTATATTGTCAATTTATCAAACTTGTTTTTTACTGAATCTTCCAGTAATTGAATGAAGAACTACTCATAAGCATCAATGTCACTTTGCGGAATCCATGCAGTCACTCTGCCTTGTCGGCAGGATCATTTGCTGTGTCCTGAATTAAATATTAGACAATTCATGATTTATGTAGACACAGAACAACAACCTTATAACGCTTTCCCTCATACAATAATTCTGTAGCAGACGACTTTGAGCATATTTTGACAAAAATAGAAAATCTCTATATTTAATTGATCTAAAAGTGGAAGTCATTGTGGCAAAAGGAATAATTGCTTGTTTTGAGAAGTTTCTTATCTTGTCACTATGTTTTCAAAAAGCCGTCTGCTGCATAGGCGTCAGGAAATGTTTATGTGAGGGAAACAGTTAAATTGCCTTTTTTTCAAAAGCCAACTGCTGAAAATGTTTCAAATGTTCTTAGGAATACCAGTGAAATTACTTATTACTCGATTTTACCCAAAGCTGTGATATATTCAATACAGTTGTCTCAATGAGACTCCTTTGAGTATCAACAACATAGGTTAGTTTGGTTGCACACAAATTTAGGAATTTTAAATACACCTCTTTTGTAGAGCTCTTGGATACTATAATTGATTGTTTGTGTTTTTAGATGAGGAGGATATTCATATTTGTGGACAGTGTAAGTCCAGATTTAGTGATGTTGAACTCTTTATTCAACACAAAAAATTCAGCTGCATTGCAAGATTACCCAAACAACCAGAAAAGGTAACATTTTTATCCTGAAGCTTTTTCAACATACAGAAACTTTTTGACACCTCTTCAACAGACAACAGACCAAAGGAAAAATGCTAAAAATGAGCAATTTCTCAAATTGCCACAATGTTTTTAATTCTATTTTATAAATAATCTTTCCTTTGACAGTATTTTTTTCAAAATCATTTTGAGAAATCAAGTGAGAGAGGGAGGAGGGTTAACCCTTTACATATTATATACATTTTTTTTTGCATCAAATGATGTTGAACAATGTCTAAACAAAACTAAGTCTCTATTATGAAAGTTTAATATAAGTAAATAATTATAAACAAAGTCTTTATTATTAATCATTGAAGAGAGAAGAAAACAGTGTCAAAAAGTGAAATATTGCTTTGTTGTTGCTGTATCAAAATGCATGATTGATAACAGCATCTTCATGTGAGAAAGGGTTTTCTAAGAGTCATGTGATTAATGAACATCTCAGGAAGAAAATGTTAAATCCTTGAAACAAGAAGTGGAGGTAAGTTCTGACCATGGCAGGCCTAAAAGATCAATTTACCATTTCTCTCTTCAGATGCATTTTGAGCTTTTGAAAAATATTGTTGTTAAAGGAGAAAAATGTTTTTATATTGTGACAAAAGAAGAAATTGTTCAACCGTGCTGATGACCAAGTTCTCCTTTAGCCACAGTTTACTATGTGCAATAAAGATACTTTTATGTAGAGATTTTCAATATATATTTACCTAGATGTTTTCAAAGTCAACTGCTGCAAATTTAAAGGGTTTAACACATATAGCGCTATTGTTTTGATGTAGTCTCAATATAAAACCTTTTCTTAAAAAGTCTTTATCAGGCCTAACAGCTAAGGAATGTTATACTATATTCACCCTTTTCCACATACAAAAATTGTGATGCATCTGAAGCAGACAACTTTTGAAAACATTGTGTCACAATTAGAAAATTCTCAAAAAGAGCATTTTCTTCTCTTTCCACAATATTTTCAAAACTATTCTGTAATTATACTTTCAGTTATAGAGATTTTTCTTCATATTTTTTGTCTTCAAGTGTTCAACGTCATCTGCGGCAGTCATTTTCTGTCTGAGAATGGGGTTAATCTCTGGGTCGGGGGTCGGGGTTAATCTCTGGGTCGGGGTTAATCTCGGGGTCAGGGTTAATCTCTGGGTCAGGTACATGAATGTATTGTACAAGTTATATATATAAAGAAACGTAAATGATCATTTCTTCTTTCATTCTTGCTGTGTATGATAGTTTTACTGCTTATGAGCTTGTTATGGAATATAATAGATACCTTTCATCCTTTCCTACCTACATATAGATGCTTTCTTACACCTCTGCAGCAGACTACTTTTGAAAACTTTAGAGACAAAAGAAGAAATTGCTCTAAACAAGCTATTTCTCCTTTTTCCATGATGTTTTCAACTTTTTTTTTTAGCCCTATTCAACGTTTTAAGTTTCATTTATAGAGGTTTACCATATTTTTACCAATATTTTCAAAGTCATCTGATGCAGATCTGTTGTATGCAGGAAAGGGTTAAATAACAGATGAATTTGGAAAAATATCTAGACGATAATATTGATAAGCCCTTGAATTGATATAATTTGTAGTGGCTTTTGGCATGAATTTCAGACTGACAGAGGAGGCAATGTTGTTAACGAGATCCTATCAGCACCTAGTACCATTGATAACTCTGTGGCAGAGCTGGTTAGCAGATCTGTGGTTGTACAAGATGACCCAAACCCATCTGTACCAACAACAACTATAAATGTAACTATACAAAGTCCTTGTGAATGAGCTGTGTCTATTGATGTTAGGTCTCGTTGAGTGTGTCAACAGTGAAGACTCAGGTGAGCCTGTGCATATCCACAGTCCAGCCAGAGTCTTCACTGAATTATAGTCTCACAAGTAATACCACATATACCTTTATGTGATCCTGTTATCAGTGTTATGTGATACTGTTATCAGTGTTATGTGATCCTGTTATCAGTGTTATGTGATCCTGTTATCAGTGTTATGTGATCCTGTTATCAGTATTATGTGATCATGTTATCAGTATTATGTGATACTGTTATCAGTGTTATGTGATACTGTTATCAGTGTTATGTGATCCTGTTATCAGTGTTATGTGATCATGTTGTCAGTGTTATGTGATCCTGTTATCAGTGTTATGTGATCCTGTTATCAGTGTTATGTGATACTGTTATCAGTGTTATGTGATACTGTTATCAGTGTTATGTGATCCTGTTATCATTGTTATGTGATCCTGTTATCAGTGTTATGTGATACTGTTATCAGTATTATGTGATACTGTTATCAGTGTTATGTGACCCTGTTATCATTGTTATGTGATACTGTTATCATTGTTATGTGATACTGTTATCATTGTTATGTGATCCTGTTATCAGTGTTATGTGATCCTGTTATGTGACATCGTTACGTAGATGCTGCTTTGCATTAAGACCACAAATTGTTAGGTGCAGCTCAGTTTATTATGCTCCCCAAACTAGTTTGGGAGAGCATGTATTTGTCGCTTTGACAAAATACGTTCAAAGTCGTCTGCTGCAGAATTGTTGTATGAGGGATAGGGTTAATCAAGTTGTGGTTAGTTTTGACTGCCACTCAATTGTTCATCAACCTCAATAATAGGAGGCCCCTCTCTACGTAATAAGGGGACTCAGTGCACAAGGTCCAGGTCACTGAGGGTCAAACAATTAGGCTTTTGTAGAAATTCAGTAATTGTGATTCATTTTCAGTTCACCAGGACAAACCAGTTTACCAGTACCAACCAAGAATTGGTGAAGCCCAGTGAGTGTGTGCTTATTCTGAATAAGAACAACTCATCCTACCAGAGTTTGTCTAGCCATTTTGAAACACCGTCTGACGTGTCCACCAATGAAGCTACATATGAAGGGCAGCCACATTTCACAGATACTGAACAAGGTAACTTAACCCTTTCCCACATACATGTACATTAAATCTTCAGCAGACGGCTTTTAAAATATTTAGGTACATGTAGTACTATGGAAACTATGATTGGAAGAAGAGTTTTTGAATTAAGTTGAAAACAGTGTTGCAAAAGCAGAAATTGCTCATAATGATGTATGGTTGCAATGGTTATATCCTTGGCAATTTGCAGTTGCATTTTAAGGTGTATCAGCATACACTCTTAAAAAGAGCAGTTTTAACCTTTTCCCTTAATGTTTTCTACTATGTTCTTATATTAAATTTCTGTCTGTAGAGATTTTCCTTTTTGTCTCCTTAAGTATTTTCAAACTTATCTTCTATAGAATTGTGCTATGTGTTAATAGTTGCATATAATATTTTAACAATTTTACTACTGAGTGGTTATTAAACACAAAAATTCAACTTACACAAGTTTATAAATTTTCCCTTGCCTCACAATTAGAACAAATTATAATTAACCCTTTTCCTCAAAGACAATTCTGCTGCAGACGACATTGAACATACTTTGTCAAAAAATAGAAAATCTCTATAATTAATTGGATAACCTATGACTAAAAGTGGAAAACATTGTGGCAAAAGGAGAAATTGCACAATACATGCAATTTCTTCTTTTTTTCACAATGTTTTCAAAAAGCTGTCTGCTGCAGAGGCGTCAGAAAGGGCTATATAAAGGAAAGGGTTAAAAGGTTAACAACAGCATCTAAATCAAAGAAGGATCATATATAACAAAAAGAGATATGTAACCTGCATATGCATGGTCAGAGACACGGTCCAGACTGACTTAAACTGCAGAAAACTTGGTATATTTATGCTTATCCGAAATGCCGACTAGCAGGTATGGAGTATTTCCAATCTTTACCGAACAGTATCAAAGATAATTTTATATCTAACATATCTGTCCATAAGTATTCAGTTAAAGAACAAATTTAGAATCTTAATCAAAGGGAGGTTACTTAAAAATAGAGAGCTATGCATATACATGTATAGGGCTATTAAAGTGTGTTACACTATATTTCTATTCATGTCTCAGGTGTGAACAAAATAATTGTCTTCTTCATATGGTAATTGTAGAGTTGCTTTATTAAAAACAAATAAAAAGATTACCAAAAACATTGAGGTAATTGGAACTCTGTTTAGGTCACAATACACCAAATAAATTCCGTCTTTGTTTCCATGTAAATCAACCAGTCTAACCAGTTATCACACTGTTTTTAAGCGTTTATTATGTAAAACACCATATATCATTGAAATACTTGATGTCTTAGCTTTAAACAATCCAAAGAAATGGGGGGGGATTATGCAAGAAAGAATTCACCAGGCGAAAATGGTTAACGTCATTTTGCAGCAAATCAGGCCCAGACAAAACCAGTGATTTATATTCTCTACTTTCACTTACTTTCAAACAAAGTCAAAATACTAAAAGTGATAAAATCAATCCAGAACATCCTATAACACATTTACAATGAAATTAAACTCATGTCATATATTCAATGCATTCTGGTCTACACACATTTCTACGCATTTTTTTTTTCAGGGACTATTTGGCTTTAGATCAGCATGACAATTGATAATTTGACCTTTACATATTTACATGAATAAGTATTATTTACATATTTATATTGCTTAAGTAATACATTCAAGATATCTGCATTGTTATGGGAGAGAATTTATTTTAAGAAATGAATTTTCAACACAGTGACTTTTTAAATCTTCCTTAAATCTTCACAGTTCCTGACATGCAGTTAAATCTGGTTCAATATTTTTTGATCCTGAGAAGCTCAAAAGTTTTCTTTAAAATTTGATTCTTGGCTTAGGAATACAAAGTATATACCAGAAGCCAGATCTTAAATTATGAATAGACAAGACATAATCCATCCTGGGAAATCATTTTTAGGGGATTTGAAATCAAATACATATACCGGTAACCTTTTTGTACATAATTCCATCTTCAAACTTCATCCAATTAAGTTCCTGAAATATTGTTCAAGATAATTTATGCAGCTCTATTTTTAAAATTTATATTTTGTTTTAATTTTTGTGGCGATTTGTTTGACAATTGCCACAATGCTAACAGAACCAACAACAACAAACAAAATATACATAGTCGGTTTTGAACAGCCAGTTGATAAAAAAAATTCCTTACTGCAAACCAATTTACTCACATCCATTAAATCGTCCGATATATATGTAGAGACATGATTAATAATAAAAGTTCCGGATTGTACTCAAATTTGAGATTTATCGAGATAATATCTAAATAGAGTTAAAATATTTATCTTTCTTCATGTTTGGGCAGATAGTAAATAACATTGCTCGTTCTATCTACCATGCAAAGTAGGATTGTACTGTTTTTCAACTACACAGTTTAGTTTACTGTAGCCAACCATAACCTTTTGAGCTTTAATTTTCAATACAGTTATCACAAATTGTAAAATCAATATGATGCAGTTACTGTTGAAAGCACTTTGTCAATTTTAAGGAGAAATTGCTGATAATACATTTTGTCACAATTCTTTTCAATAATTAAATTTTCATTTTTTAGAGATTTTTAATATTTTTCCTATATATATATTCAAGCTTTTCTTCTACAGATTTGTTGTAAGACAGAAAAGGCAAATTTACAGTTTTCTTATTTCTGTTTAGTTTGTCATAAAAACTACAGAAAACCATTATTTGATATCTGTATCCAGTGGGAATACATTTTGTCAAGGAATTACTGAAGAGAGAGTATAGGCTTATCTGAAAAACTACATCTACTACATTTTGTTGTTTAGTTATTGTTTGAGCAATTTGTATTAAACTTGATTTATATTCAACATTGATTGCAAATGTAAAAGCTATGGAGAGGCCTTATATAATTCCCACATAAGTCAATGTGACAGGGATAAGGCAGCAAATTGCTAGGGAAGACTTTAGTGTGGAGAACTGGTGTGAGAAGCCAGGAAGAGCCCATTGGTATGTAAACTTGCTGCTGTGACATGAATGCAAAATTGTTTTCAATTCTATGCAATAATAATTTCTTTATTTTTAGAGAT
Organism: Clinocardium nuttallii; assembly: GCA_031471495.1. NCBI lineage: Eukaryota > Metazoa > Mollusca > Bivalvia > Cardiida > Cardiidae > Clinocardium > Clinocardium nuttallii. The sequence goes on from JAUELF010235335.1 coordinate 11,018, forward strand.
TTTCTACATTTTTGCCCCAGATGTTTTCTGATTTGTTATATGCAGGAAAGGGTATTTTCTCATTCTTAATGTTTCTTGACAGTTCAAGCTGAACATGTGTCTCATGATATGGTTCAGGATGCAGCAGGACAAGACTATGTGTTGATATCAAGTGCACAGGGAACCAGTCAATATAGCAGTCAAAGAAATCTGTCTGAAGATTTGAAAGACCATGGAACCAATCAGCCTGTTTATTTGGAGTCCCATGACTCACAGACAGGGAACCAGGAAGCATCTCTCGCATCACAGTCAACATTGCAGACTGAAAATGATATACTCAACAGAGGATTGGTTACCCAGAATGCAGTTCCACACACAAGTCAATTGCCAGTTTTTATTTCAAAGGAGCTAAATCAGACGCAGGACGCCCCTGAAAAAATTGTCATGATACAAGAATGTAACACAGACAATGGTCAAGACATTCATTATACCCTGACCTTTGGCAACAGCGGTAATTCACCAACCAGAGGAAACATTTCAAGTGGAGCTGCGAGCCCAAAGATTTCATATTCATTTAACACCCATCAGAGGGTGCTTAATGATGATAGTCTTACGAAATCTTTGCAACCAAAGATGGATTTGAAATCTAAACACGGTATTCATGCAAACATTTTCTTTCTATTCCAATTCAGCTTATAAAATAAACCTATTTGTGTTATTTTTAAATCACATGATGATGAGCCGAATGCTTTATGTGAACTTTTCTGATCACTCTGTGTCCGTCGTTTGTCGTTCGGTTGTCTGTCTGTCTTTTATTCTTATTTAAATTTTAGCTTTATAAGACATCTCCTCCTAAACCAATGGTTCAATTTCAACCTTATTACACAGGAATTTTCATTTGGAAGTCCAATGTTAAACTTTGGTTGCTGCAGTGTCTTCTTTGAATCAGATTCAAATATAACTTAGTAGAAATGTTTTTTGGGTAACCCTCTACAAAAACTGTTCAAGCCATATTGATTGGTTGAAAAGTAGACAGCCAGAAGAAAAGGTGAAAATAACAATTTTTTTTATTTCTTGCGAAAGTACTTGTCAGAGTGATTTAAAGATAAATTCATAGAAATTGACCATCTACCTCATTTTGTCAAGCTTCATTGATTGATTAAAAGACATACGAACCAGGTGGCATCAGAAAAGGGGTTGAATTAACTATTAGCTTCAAATACAATTTTTCATTATCCACTGAATCAATTTCAACCAAACTTCACAGCAAGGTTCCAATATTGGTGGTCCTCTTTCAAAATTGTTCAAAGATTTGAATTCTAGGAAGATCTTTATTTGCTGCAGCATCAGCAAGAGATTGGAAATGCCAAACTCTTTAATCCTTCCCCTCTGAATCCACTTGTCAGATTCCATGATTGGTTGGTAGAAATGTTCCTTGAATGACCTCTTCAAAAACTGTTCAAGCAATATTGATTGGTTGCATCAGAAAAAGGACAATGTGACAAACTTTTTGAAATCTATTCTAGTGAATTTCAAAATAATTCCGCAGAAATGTTCCTTTAGTGACACTCTGCAATATTTGCTCAAACCATATTGATTGGTTTGAAAAGATAGCCGCAAGGCGACATCAGAAAATGTGTATATTAAACTTTAAGTATCAATTGACATCACCTCTTAAACCATTGAACAGATATCATGCAAACTTCACAGGAATATGCCTTTACAAGTGTTCAAAGATAAATGTCTTATTTCAAATGTCCTTATTAAAGTGTTGAGCTGTTTCATTTTCAGTGTCCACCCTTTTCACGCAGCATCAAATTCTCCAAACTATTGGCAGTTATCCATTAAGGGCCATCTTTTTTTATAGTGGGGAAGTCTGTTTTTAAATAGTTTATAAAAGACGTAATATCAAGACACTTTAACCCTTTCCCACATACAATAAATCTGCAGCAGGGCAAAACTGTAGAAACTCTCAATTTTTAGCTCACCTGAGCTTTGCTCAAGGTGAGTTATTGTGATCGCCTTTTGTCCGGCGTCCGGCGTGCGTCGTGCGTCAACTTTTTCTCCTCAGTAACCAGTGGGTCAATTGGGCTGAAACTTCTCAGGAAGTAT
>JAUELF010235346.1:0-11621 GCA_031471495.1 Clinocardium nuttallii
TGTAAACGGTTAAACCCTACATTTATAACCGTTAATCAGGCGACTCTATAAATTGCATATTATGTAAACGGTTAAACATTTATAACCAATGTACTCTTACAGATCCTTTTAAACGCATATGCAACATTTGCAAAAATGTTTTCGACTCTTATCAATAATTATTCTTTCATTGATAAAGATTTCCCAAAATGTTTGCCGATATATATTTTTAAAAAAATCGCCTGTTTCATATTTTTCGTTTGTGAGAACATCAAATAATATATCTTTATCAAAGCCTCGCATTTTAGCTTTTCCTAGGAATTCAGACTTATCCGTTTCCCATGGACTTATAAGTGTCGTCTGCTTTGACAACTAATGGCGGTGAATCTTAACACTTCGAAAGTACGAAGTTTTATTTACAAACTTGGTTGAAAATGTAATGAAAATACGAGACAAATCTCGATCTGAGTAATTCTTCTTTTCCCGAAAAGTCGTCTGCTGTTAAGGCGTAAACTTCCGCCTGTATCGGGGAAAAGAAGGTTCAACTACACCGTGTAACGAGACGAATTTAGGCGCGTTTGGATTTAATCTGACGAATTGTAAAGGTAATTTTAAAGTGATCACTTACCGAAGATGCCTTTGAAGAGGTATCCAAAACCATAGTTGTAAATGGTATAGCAAACTCACACGACAGAGATGTGACAATAAATAGTTCAATGATTATCACCCGGGATAAACCGGGGGCGGTGGCATCGCGAAATGAAACATATCGCCTTCAACGTTACCCTGTCACCCGGGAAAAAGGCATCGCGAAATGAATCAAACCGTCATCAACGTTACCATGTCAAACTTTACAGACGGTCGTGTTCAAATGCAGCTACAGCAGCCGATTGTTTGAAACATTGTGACAAAAGGTGCAATAATGATATCATAATTTCAAGTAAATGTTAAACTTAATAGCCTCAATAAATGAATTCATCGGTCTATTCATACTTTTATTTATAGACCTTTTCAATACCATAGTTTTCTCCGAGCTATTTTCAGAGGTGTCTGCTGAATATGTGTTGTATGTTTGAAACGGTTAAAGGTTGATGTGTAAAGTATGTATCCATGTTATACAAGTATGTATCCATGTTATACAAGTATCCATGTTATACAAGTATGTATACATGTTATACAAGTATGTATCCATGTTATACAATTTAACCCTTTCACACCGGCAGACTCATTTTGACGCAATAGAAGCAGACGACTTTGAAAACATTGTGGCCAAAGGCGAACTAGCTCATGAAAATTGTTTCTCCTTTGGCCACAATGTTTTCAACTCCATTTTACAATTAAGCTATCTTTTATAGAGACTTTTCAGCTTTTTGTCGATATGTTTTCAAAGTCGTCTGCTGCAGAATTGTGGAATGTGGGAAAATGTTAAATATTGCGACATTAGAGTCGACATTAGCACCAATGCGACCAGTGTAGTCCCTGCTTGACTGTGCATCCTGGAAGTATGATGTACAAACCCAATGTACACACGCAATGTACACACGCAATGTACAAACGTAATGTACAAACGTAATGTACAAACGTAATGTACAAACGTAATGTACACACGTAATGTACAATCTTAATGTACACACGTAATGTACAAACGTAATGTTCAAACGTAATGTCCAAACGTAGTGTACAAACGTAATGTACAAACGCAATGTACAAACGTAATATACAAACGTAATGTACAAACGTAATGTATAAACGAAATGTATACACGAAATGTATAAACATAATGTACAAACGTAATGTAGACGATCAGTCGTATCATTTCCAGACCTATATTAATCTGCACCTGTCAAAACACCCGCTAAGGCTGGTTTTCGTGGAGAGTTTTGATTATAACAAAATACAATTGGTCTGTACCGGATTCGAACTTTGGTCCTATTGATCCAGAGGCTTCAACTGTTGTAGTTAGCGTTTGTCGACATTGGAATTGGTTCCATTCCAATAAGATCAGTTGGCGTAACTACATTCAGTTACACTCAAGTGGGTCATCTTGGCTATTTCATAAAGATAGTCTTGAGTTAGCTGTCCCTATCATTACATAATTGCGGCGCACTTTTGGTGTAGCAACTACACGGCTATGAAGACACCCTTTTCGTAGACCCGAAATGAGTTTTTGCTTCATCATTGATGTATTAATTCCTTACATCGAATTATAGTGGTCCGCCGTACCTCATAGGAACATCAATGAAAAACCAACAATGTGGATTCGCGCAGGCTAATCCGGGCCGACCAATTCCGTCAGGGGGATTCCCGAAACAGAAAATCCACAGGTGTCGAAAAGTGTCTGTCTGTGTTAGCCTGCGCGGCATGCTTGTGCTGATCAGGATCGAAACTTTACGCAGAGCCCACAATGTTGGTTTAACTGGAAACGGTTTATATATACAAGAGCGATGTATAAGGCGATGTGATCATTGTTCTGGTTCACGCCAGACGTACCTGTTTACGGCGTGTATCAGAATACTATTAAAGGGAAATGAACATCGTAAATAATACGGCGTCATTTCCTGGAACTACTTTCAATTCGCAAATCCATGACGTTTTTCCCCAATTAGAATATGCTCTAAATCATATATAATGGAGCAGGGCTCTGTGGAACCAACTGTTCGGAATTTGTGACATGTGTGAATCCAGATCAGTATCCGCACTGTATGATCTGGCTTTGCACTGTTCGCTAATAAGTCTTACAATTTCTCAAGAAAGAAATTCGTAAAGCAGTATCCGTATGTGTGAGATAATGCAGTTTTTCAAGGAGTGTTATATTAACGCTCTATTCAAATTCAGATAATATTAGCACTTTAATTATCTGGGTTTCACGCCGTTCTTAGCATTATTTGAGTTATATCACGCGACATTTCACTACATACATGATCCCTCGAGTAACAGACCAGTACTAGGTAAGGAAAGGGGCCTTGTCAAAGGGCACTCCATTACGAGCACCGTGACTGGGATCGAAACGGGGATGCCCGGTTCGAAATCCCGACGCTTACCCATCGGCTACGGCGGATTAATTTAGATGAGCACTTTTAGCGATTTTTTTAAGAGCATCGCATCTTTGAAAACAGCGTGATTCTCATCTTCGTGATATTTTGGTATAGAAGAATAACGGTCGTTTAAAATAGCCTTTTGAAATTGTTCATGAATGCCATTCAATTTATATTAACTCTTTTATAAAACGATACTAATTATTTTATATATGTTTCATCATACATACCTTAAACACTCTATCGATATCTGTATGAATTTTCGAATTTCAAAAACATTTCACTAATTTTGATTTTTTTTTTCTTTTCAGCATGAATTCATCTGAACCATGCTTGGCGATATAAGAGTCTGAGTCCTCAATGAAGGCAGATCAAACAAATAAATACGTGACTATTGAACGTGGCGTTAAACACCAGCCACTCAAACCAATGTTTATTTATGTATATGTATATGTATATGTATATGTTTATGTATATGTATATGTATATGATTATGTATATGTATATGTATATGTTTATGTATATGTTTATGTATATGTTTATGTATATGTTTATGTATATGTATATGTTTATGCATATGCATATGTATATGTATATGTTTATGTATATGTTTATGTATATGTTTATGTTTATGTATATGTATATGTATATGTTTATGTATATGTATATGTTTATGTTTATGTATATGTATATGTATATGATTATGTATATGTATATGTATATGTTTATGTATATGTATATGTATATGTTTATGTATATGTTTATGTATATGTATATGTATATGTTTATGCATATGCATATGTATATGTATATGTATATGTATATGTTTATGTATATGTATATGTATATGTTTATGTATATGTATATGTATATGTATATGTTTATGTATATGTATATGTTTATGTTTATGTATATGTATATGTTTATGTATATGTTTATGTATATGTATATGATTATGTATATGTTTATGTTTATGTTTATGTATATGTTCATGTATATGTTTATGTATATGTATATGTTTATGTATATGTTTATGTATATGTATATGTATATGTTTATGTATATGTTTATGTATATGTTTATGTATATGTATATGTATATGATTATGTATTATATGTTTATGTATATGTATATGTATATGTTTATGTATATGTATATGTTTATGTATATGTATATGTGTATATATGTTTATGTATATGTTTATGTATATGTTTATGTATATGTATATGTTTATGTATATGATTATGTATATGTTTATGTATATGTATATATATATGTTTATGTATATGTATATGTTTATATATATGCATATGTATATGTATATGTATATGTATATGTTTATGTATACGTTTATGTATATGTATATGTATATGTATATGTGTATATGTATATGTATATGTATATGTTTATGTATATAACATTAATTGTGATTCTTATTTCAATCGTTGACGTGATAAACCCTTTCCCTGAATCGACAAATCTGCAGCAGACGACTTTGAACATATTTTATCAAAACATGGAAAATCTCAATAATTGAATGGATGGCCTATGACTAAAACTGGAAAACATTGTGCCAAAAGCAGAAATTGCACGTTCTGTGCAATTTCTTCTTTTGTCACTATGTTTTTAAAAATCCGTCCGCTTCAGAGGCGTCAGAAAGCGTCTATATGAGGAAAAGGGTTAAATCATCAAAGGGATCCGCTTTAAATACGATTGAGAAAGAATTTACCAAATATAAAAAATTATAATTGTAATAAAGATATTTTCACAATGTTTCCAAGGTCGCTATATTACGGGGCATCATATTTGTCAGAAGCAGATACATTTTGACAAAAATACATTCTGCATAATGATTAATATTAGGGGATTAAGCATTTCAGCTATATCTCGGCGACCAGTTCAACTAATCGTGGTGATGAATTGGCTCTCTCGCAACACAGGAATTCACCATGGCCGAGTGGTTAGCGGAGGGGATTTAAAACCGGGAGTCCTATGTTCGATTGCCAGACCCGACAGTCGTAGTGGAGTGTGTAAGGTATATTGCCTAACCTCGTACTGGCTTGATTACCCAGGGATCATAGATAAGTGAACTGTCGCCGTGATAAAACTGACCTTATGTTGAAAATGTCATTTAATCTCAATTAAAAGAACAATCTCACGAAGTCAACGCAACTTTCTTCAACTATCTTCACATACATACTATTAGCACATTGTTGGAAGACGAAAGACGGTTACAAATCATCGAACAAAATAGATGCCTGAGACGTGATTCGAACCCACAACTTCTGGATCCATTGACATCGACGTTACCGACGGTACTTGCGCGAATTAATCATTACAACAAACACAGTTATATTATCATTCCACACACTAACATCACACTGTGAATTTATATTTCATCACTACGTTTTTACATGACGGCATCGCGATGTCGGGATGTCCTCCACTAATCCCCGCCCACTTCACCTTTACACCGGCGAATTCCTGCATTGGGTACCATCGCTATTGATTTGTAATAAGTTATAATATATTTATTGGCTGATTTATGCTACATATCGATGTATGTATGTACAGCAATCGATGGATACCACGATCAGGCTGCACGAATGTGCCCGATTGTGCAGTCTGATCTTGACCTGCATCGTTCGTAAAAGCGTGTTTCATTTCGCGTTACGTGATAGGCATCATTGTTTTTTATATAACGTCGGGTAAAGCTGGGTAAGGGTTTTCTGTAAAGCTAATATCACTTATACCGTCATCTTCCCCCTTTGTCCGTGACTTTTCTATATCATTTTCACCAACGCGGGAGGCAACTTTCACATTCTTTGAGCAATACCCTCCATAAACACGGCTAACTTCTGGTATTTTAATGACTTATACCCGTTTACCTTATAGAGTATTTTTCTTTTCATTAAAGTCGCCTGCTTCTTATACTCTTGAATGAAAAACTAAACAATATCTGATAGCTTTTAGAAGTGAAAACATTGTGGGAAAAGTAGCCATCGCTCAATGATGTGAGACATGTCTTCTCTTCGAACGATGTTTGCAAATGTCGTCTGATTAAAAGTACATTTAAACCAAATATCGTCTGCATAAGTAATATTGTAAAACCAACTTACTTAAGTAAATTATTTTTGTTGGCTTAGTTCAAAACAAAACTCTCGTAGGCTACATATTTAATTGCAAATATTTCTGGAAAAGAAGTATTTACTTACGTTATGAAAGGCTGCGTTGCATGGTATTTTCCCCATTATCGTCTGATGTTGACGCAGACGAATTAGCATCAGTATTTTCACAGAGCCATATGTTTACGGATGTATATAGTTTTTATGTAGATACATAATGCTATTTCATTATTACGTGGTACAAAATATAATAAACTTAAAACAAAATACCAAAACTCTACCCTAATGCTATTTCATTATTACGTGGTACAAAATATAATAAACTCAAAACAAAATACCAAAAACTCTACCCTGCCCATGCGCATGAACGTATTGAAATAAACTCATGTTGCTTTTCTGTTACAAAATTGTGGCAAACATTTTACGATAATTATATTTATAAGAGCAATTTTCTCATTTCACACTTTGGTTTCTATTTGGTTCAAGATTATTTTTGCGTTTGCCCAAACATTTACTTTTTCTTTGGATGTTTTCAGCTTTGAGGAACCAAATGCAACCGGTATATTGGGTAACGGGTAAACTATTTCATGATATTGACGTATGTATCATTGTATGTATCATTGTATGTATCATTGTATGTATTATTGTATGTATCATTGTAGGTATCACTGTATGTATCATTGTATGTATCATTGTATGTATTATTGTATGTATCATTGAATGTATTATTGTATGTATTGTTGTATGTATCATTGACTGTATTATTGTATGTATTATTGTATGTATCTTAGTATCATGACAATCGTTGTGCCTATCGACCAAATCCTCTATATCATTATATCATTATGCATCAATTATACTTCATCATTTATTTTATGTATATATGTATATATGTATAGCCAAACTGTGTTAGCGGTCCCCTCTATTAAGCAGCCACTTTAAGATTAGCCTAATTAAAAGTGTCTCCATTATTTAACTTGTATGAAGCAGCCACCTGTGTTCAGCAGCCATTTTTTTATTCTCACTTTGGTGGCTTTATTATAAGACAAGTTCGACTTAATATTAATCTTATTTATTTAAGATATTGATTCATGAAAAGACATATATTCTAATATTGAGTAAAACCTTTGATAAGTCTGCTTAGATGTCAAGTCAGATTTATGTCTAAACTTATCATAAATAACTTATATTGTTTTCTTAAGCATCTCTGCTAGCCAATGCTTATTCGTACATGTACATCAGCAATCAAATCAGTTATTATGCTAATGTAATCGACAAATCAACCTCCTTTGCTTGCGAAGATGGCTTTCTTGATGCATGAAAAATGTGAATAAATGATGACAATAAACATAATAAAATGAGTTGTCTCGCGAGAAAATCAATATTATAGCATCTGCGTAAAGTGTCGACCCTGATCAGCCTAAGCATGTCGCGCAGGCTTAGCCGGATGGACACATTTCGCCTGATGCGGATTTTCTTTTTCAGGAATCATTACTTAATACCTCTATCCTGAGACGGAATATGTGTCGGTCCTGATCAGTCTGCGCGGACAATAATGTCCATAATGTTGGTTTTCTCGAGGGACGGCTCACTTTATTATGTTTATTGTTATCATTTATTCACATGTTATATGTCTGTCAATTACCTACTGTCTCTTTTAAACTTCATATCAGCATCGATCTTCAAAGTTTAAATGTTATTCAAGAAGAATATCAACTACACACTTTTTAATTTTTAAATGATCGGCAAAACCATTTTTGGGTTATTAAAATCGTTTCATTTCCATTTTGTGATTTTATTTGTTATACAATCACAAAGTGGAAATGAAACGATTTTAATAACCCATATGTCATGTCAAATGCTTAAGCAATCAAGTATTTGACGAAGTGACTCTAAATGTTAAGTAAATTTACCTTTGCATCAAGGGATAACTGAACGAGCTGTTTGCACATTCTTCAAATTTACAAACCTTTGAAGTGCGACAATCACTAGAGTAAGATTCCCTGTTATCCCTTATCCTGCCTTATTCTTACAACTGGTATCATCAGCGACACACACTAGAGTAAGATTCCCTGTTATCCCTTATCCTGCATTGTTCTTACAACTGGTATCATCAGCGACACACACTAGAGTAAGATTCCCTGTTATCCCTTATCCTGCCTTATTCTTACAACTGGTATCATCAGCGACATACACTAGAGTAAGTTTCCCTGTTATCCCTTATCCTGCCTTATTTTTACAATTGGTATCATCAGCGACACACACTATAGTAAGTTTTCCTTGTTATCCCTTATCCTGCCTTATTCTAACAACTGGTATCATCAGCGACACACACTAGAGTAAGTTTCCTTGTTATCCCTTATCCTGCCTTATTCTTACAACTGGTATCATCAGCGACACACACTAGAGTAAGTTTCCCTGTTATCCCTTATACTGCCTTATTTTTACAACTGGTATTATCAGCCATAATCACTAGAGTAAGTTTTCCTCGTTAACCCTTATCCTGCCGTTTTGGTATCACCAGCACTGATTTCGCAAACATGTATGGATTCGTCACGTATTATAGACAAAGCCATAGCCATATGAGAAAACCAACATTGCGGACGCTGCGTAAAGTATCGACCCGGATCGGCCTAAACCTGTCGTGCAGGCTTACCCGGATAGACACTTTTCGACTCATATGGTTTTCTGTTTCAGGAATCAATTCTCTATAACTCTATCCCATTGCGACGGAATTTGTCGGCCCGGATCAATCTGCGCGAACTCCGTAGGCTGATCTGGGTCGATACATTACGCAGAGGCCATAATGTTCTCGCGGGACGGCTCATATCCTATTTCAAGTATTTAGACCACCGGCCCACATTACAATATACAACAACACATTACAATATACAACAACACAATACAATATACAACAACACATTACAATATACAACAACACAATACAATTCAACACGAGTGTGCCAGTAAACCTCGTACAGTCATGACAACATAAAATAAAATCTCGATGAAATAGATATATATGACTTTTAACAAAATTGCAGCAGACAATCTGTGAAAATTTGGTGTTCATTTTTCTTCAATGTTTTTTTTACTCTTTGTTGAAAATTTCCTTCAAGTTTGCAGGATGGTAGTTTAACTTTGATAAACAAATATATATATATATATGTGTTTTTTCTATGAAAAGTAAATATCATATCATGTAAATAGTTTAACTTATATCGTCTAAAATATGGTTTCTCAGCCCGAATGCATCGTTAAGTTATGTTGATACTTTATAAATAACTTCTTTATTGCTCTATTCTCATATTGAGTAAAATAGTTGAACAGATCTATTTGCCATCCATCTCTTTGGAAAAGGTTCGTTTTTTTAACCCCTCATAAATATTACACTCGAAGATAACATGAAACTCGTCTTCAATGACATAAAAAACCTTTTGTTCCAAACATTTGACAAACTCTGTAATTTCTATCGATGGATAAATGCCTTCCCTTTTCAATCATGAAATCTTGCGATGAACATCTAACATGTTACAATGTTCTCTTTAGCATATGAGAAATGTTGGAATTGAGATAAATTTCGATAGTTAACACGGATTTGAAATGTTTGTAATGTATTGCCTTTGTTGTTTCGTTAAGATCGGTGTGCCGTTTTTGCATGAAAACATCTTCTATTATTTGTGTAAAGACTCTCTTTTTTTGTCATTACCAACATCATGAACTATCCAAACATGCACAAACGCATACCTAACTAAAATATCTGTTATAAAAGACGCCCAAGTAGGTCGTTCATATTCATCAAGTTAAAGTAACATAAAGTAACATTGTTTGGATATCTCTTATTGTCCATGCGCATAAGACTTAGCCAATACTACTAACCTTATGCAAAAGAATCACAAGTATTGATAGCAAGGCAACGCATCCTTTTACAAAATTGAATGTTGACTGTTTTTCGACGTATTGGTATCCCCATATCTGTGACCCATAACACAATATGTTTTAACTGATGCATCACATATTTTTTAAATGTCTTTCATTTGCATATAATATGATGTGTTTGTTTATAAGGAGTTTTACGCCGATTACAGAAAACATTGCATTTATATCATTCTGGTCCATTTATATCATGGCGTTTCCTGGGAGTTACCAGTACTACTGGTCCATTTATATCATGGCGTTTCCTGGGAGTTACCAGTACTACTGGTCCGTTTATATCATGGCGTTTCCTGAGAGTTACCAGTACTACTGGTCCATTTATATCATGGCGTTTCCTGGGAGTTACCAGTACTACTGGTCCATTTATCCTGACACCAGCGAGGCAGTTTACATGCTAAACCCCACAATCATGAATCACAAGGAAGGAAATTAATAACGAGCAGATAGACAATATAGACGATGCATATACTGCATAAATGTGCAGATTGATTATGAGCTACATGATTCACAAATAATGTTAAAGAGTCCTGTATTACTTCAAACAAAGATTATCACAATTTGTCTCATGAAGCAAGATATGGATTGATATATCCTATCTCCCTAGCAATTATTCCATATCTACTAACATATGCACTCTTCAAATGCATGTTTACGTAGAAAGATATCAATAATTAAACGCTGTGTCAAGTTAGCTAAAACATACGACATTGGACATTCAAAAGATGAATGTCGTGATGGCACGACTTTGGACATTGGACATTCAAAACTGAATGTCGTGCTGGCACGACATTGGACATTGGGCATTGAAAACTGAATGTCGTGCTGGCACGACATTGGACATTCCACAACAACGTCTTTAAGAAATATTAAAAACAATGGCTTGTAGAAACTTGCTTCTCGTACGAATAAATCTTCCAGGGGAAATCACTCTGTAGTTCATTATTATTTTTTTAGATTTAAATCCTAAAGATTATTAATTATCTGAATGTAATATTTATTCTATGTCATCAGAATGGTGTTTTGCGCCGTTTCAAATAAAGTTCACATCGTTTCCTGGTTACATTACCAGTTCTACCGGTATTGTTAAGCCTGGTATTGATGAAGGAGTCGTAATGCTATTATCGCAAGCCAAGAGCCAATTTGGGAATCGATTGCTTCGTTTTGAAAAGAAGTTGTCATGATCGGAGCAAGGATCATACAAGGCTGTCCCGCCCCCAAATCTACAACGCAGACGGTGTTGATTTTAATCTCCAGCACATATACAGGTCACTCGACATATGGCTCATCATTTTATATTTGAGCCAACATTGTGGACATTGCGTAAAGTATCGATCCGGTTCAGCTTAAGCATACCTCACATGATTACCCGGACTGACATATTTCGCCTCCTGTGGATGTTCTGTTTCAAGAATCATTACTCTATACTTCTTTACCCCTGAGATGGAATGTGTCGGCCCGGGTCAGTCTGCGCGGACTGTGCAGGCTGATCCGGGTCGATACATTACGCAGAGGCCATAATGTTCACTTTCTCGCGGGACGGCTATTT